>JAQFZM010003958.1:0-10258 GCA_034695785.1 Galumna obvia
TTTAAATAAAACTAGTAATTTAGTCATTATTTTGAGTTAAAAATTGTTTAAACATCATTTTCTCATCAAAATTATCGATATTTTATAGCAATTTTTACCCAAAAAAATTAATTTTAAGGGAAAAATAGACAAAATATTGCTTTTTGAGTGAAGTATCATGTAAAATTAACAATTATAGCACTTAATAAACTTTAAATAGCCTAAAATAGCATTAAAAAGCTAAATAGCGCAAAAATAGACGATTTTATGGTTTTTGAAAAATTGCTATTGCATATGAACTGAATGATATTATGAACAATTTTTGATTTCCCAATTACTTCTTATTATCAATCTTTGTAAGATACATAAATAGATAAGTTTTTCGTTTAAAAATTTGTTATTTATATGTTATCAATAAATTTACATTTAGCCATTTTGTTCTTGATGTGTGTTATATTTGTATAAATGATATATAACAGTTAAAATAAATATTAAAGATCTAATATTAGCAAATTAAAAAGAAAATTCTTGCTTATTAAAATGTAGAAAATATTAGTTTATTTTTTTATAGTTAAAATACATTAAATGATAAAACATACTTGGGAAAAGACCTCAATCTGCGAAAAGTGTTTACTAAGATTTGGAAAACTCGATTGACCTAGTACTTTAAAATACACATAATATAAAGGATTTTCATATCCCTCAACGTACATGTTACTCACTTTAATTTTCCAGGAGTTATTGAGTAACACACATTTTTGCAATGTAAACCAATTTATTATTGTTTTGCATTGAACCTTAAGACACTTTTATATTTATATTAATATTTCATTTTAAGTACTTTTATCAATTCATTTAAATTTATAGCCTTTAATAATTGAAATAGTAAATATTTCATATTGCAAAATGAGTTAGATATGATTATGGTTCATTACTTTGTTCATTAAATACCATTATAACTACAGGATTACAACTTAGAGGTCACAAATCCGGTACAAAACATTTTCCCCTTTAATTTATTAGGTTTATGATAAAAGAAAATAATTGGTTCTTCACATTATATTGATTAAATGTATTTTAAACTTGTAATTTTTTGTCCATTTTATATAAGATTATACTATCTCGATGATTAAAAACTCAAATCTTTGGGTTAAACTTCAAGACTGATTTTCTTCGGAATTTAATTTGTTTTATGTAATAAAACTGATTGCAAATAAAAATACATTTATCAACGATCAATTTGATATATAATTTGATACATTATTCATATATTAAATTAAATTAATTAATTGATGTAAGTTTAACAACTTCTAAGTTGTAATCCTGTAGTTAAAAAATAAATATTGAATACTTATATCAATAATTTGACTATTAAGTTGTATATTATAAACATTGTATTCAATTAAAATACATTTAATTTATGTTTTTAAGTAATATTTTTTACTTTTTAATATTTTAAAGACATATTTGTTTTCAAGATAAATTTTTGGTAAAAATATAATTAATATTTAAAAACTATAATAAATTTCTATCTGTTTTTAAATTAAATTTAAGAGAAATAATATCCAATTTTTTTTTAAATTTACAGTATAAATCTAACATGGGAATAAATCGCAATGATATTAATATACTAAATGACCAAGATGATATAAATATGACTTTTGGATTATAAAGTATGAAAAATGTATCAAATTTAAGTTATGATTAATATTATCTTGGAAAAGATTTCACCTAAAAAGGAAAGAAAATAATTTTAGTCATATTTCAGTCGAATTTTAGTAAACGAATTTCTTTGAAGAGCCAGTTTACCTAAATCCGTGAACGAAATTATCAAAAAATTAACATTTTAATGGTTTGACTTTTTATTTTATTCAATTTATTTTCAAGAGAAATATCAAATAAATAATTAATCTAGCTTTACGTATTAATAATAATATAACTGTTTAGGTTTTATTAAAATAACCGTGTTTACAACAAATTGTATAATAAATTGCAAACTTTTTCAATTTCATAATTGTAATTATCATGCTAATAAATTTTAACAAGTTGTCAGTAATAAACAAGATTTTTATAGGATTTTATAAATAGACAGTTTTAATTTTTTAAATCAAACTTAGCAGTTATTTGAATTCATCAGAAAGCTAACGATATTCATAAAGATATTCAGTTTAATATATTATAATTTAGAGGGAAAAGGGAACCAGCCATTTAACATTGTGATTGGGCGAAGGGTTTTATCTTGCTTAATCAATAGGTATTCAATGCCCCCAACTAACCTGCGGTATAATTTGTATAAAGTTAAATTAAGTAAAATCCTTAACCATTAGGTCAATAAGGGAAAATCGAAATTTTGAGTCTATTTTAGATGCCGGCCATAACTTTTAAAAATCTGATGTCTTCAGCATAGTTTGAACTGCGCTAAAGGCAGTTTATAAATAAGTCGCGTTTAGGTTCTTGCATTATTTTGAAAGATGGAAGTCAAATGGGATGACTTTACTTGAAAAATATATAAAATATTCGATTGTTAAAAATAAGATTTTTAAAAGTTATGGCCGGGGTCTAAAATAGACTCCAAATTTCGATTTTCCCCCATTGACCTAATGGTTAAGAATTTTACTTAATTTAACTTTATACAAATTCTATCGAATCGATTTTAGAAATAAAATAGAGTTAGATGTGCGCATTGTATACCTATTGATTAAGTAAGATAAACCCCTCGCCCAAACACAATGTTAAATGGCTGGTTCCCCTTTCATTATTCTCTATGAATATTGGGAACTGTTTGGCACTACTATATTGAATGAAGGCTTTGCTTATACATTTTGCAGTTTTGTTGTTTTCCAGTGTTTGCACAAATGGTTTCCATCTTTAGTGTCATCCATTTTACTAGTACGGTAGAAGCTCCCAGTTGTGAACTTCTTTAAAGTGAAAAGCTCTCTAGTGTGAATTTTTATTATAGTTTATCGAACTCGTTATACTTATTAATTTAAGTAAAATTTTATATTAAAAATATATATGAAGACGAATGTCATGAATACTTTGGATAAATACAGTAAAAGAGCCTTTTATTATCATTTTAATCACTTAAAGCAGACTTTAATTACAAATTATTTTATAAAACTTCTGCAATAAACATTTTAATAGTATATTTTTTTAATTAAAACTTTTTAACCTCATTTCAATGCTGTGAATGCTCTGAGTTGGGAATGAATTTCTTGTGCAATTACTCATTCACAGATGGGAACTTCTTCTGTATTAAATTCCCGAAAATAATTGTATTCAACAAAAATATAGAATGAAAAATTTTATCTTCGGGCCCTTGTATGTGCACTGGCGTTACATTCATTTGCAAGATAAACAATTTTATTAACTAAAAATATAAAGTTTAATTTTTAAATATAACCAATTTTAATATCTAACCAATTTAATTTTAGAAAAATATTATTTTAATAATATTATATTACAAAAGTTAAACTATCTAGTATCAGGAATGGCAAAAGCTTTTGTTTGAGTTATTATAAGGGCAATGTATTTTGAAATGTAACTGTCTTCACAAAGAATGTTTTAATACAAAACTATTTATTTAAATTGATTAAAGACAAGACTTAATGACTGAGAAAGACTCCTGAAAGATATTAACGATAAGCGTTATTTTTATTTAAAAAATTTAATATTTAATATATTCAAACTCAAAAATTAAAATAAACTTAAATTTATAAAGTTATAAAATTTCTAATAAATTTAATCTATATTTCTTAAATATATATTTAATTTTTTTGGTAAATATTTGTAAATTTGATTCAAATTTATATTCCATAGTTTTAAATATAAAATTACTGTTGATATAATAAATTTACTTTTGTTGATTAATAAATTCTATATAAACATTTATGCTAATTTTTCCTAAAATATTTCACTTATAAAAATCTTTAAAGACATTAAATATTAAATATAAAATAAAATTAAAATTATGTTGTAAAATTGCAAAGAAAATGTGCTTAATTTTAAATCACAATCTTTAACCTATTTAATATTAATGTTAAAATAAAAAAATAAGTTTTAGTAGTATAAACTAAATTAATTTCTAAAATAATACTTCTATATAAATAAAGAAAATAATGTTTATTTAAAAATAATGAAGTGTGAGCTAATCAATTAGGTAAAAATTTAAACCTGTTCATTTATAAATAAATATAAAAGTGTGGGTCGGGAATGCGCGTGCCAATTTACTAAAATTTATAAGCATGAAAATTACAATTATGAAATTGAATAAGTTTTCAGTTTTTATACAAAATGGAAAGAAGATGCTTATAAACTTATATAGAGGGCACATAATACATATCAAATAACTAGTTAATCCTTAAGCTACTGCTATTTTATCTGTTGTTTATAAGAATTTTTTTCCATACTGTAATTTGCCCGGATATTTTTATTACAATAATACTTAAACAATTATATTGTTATTAATACGAATTGTTTGTTTAAATATATTTTTGATACTTTTCTTGAAAATAATGTTAATCAACTTTAAATCAACCTATTAAAATTATTCTCGATAAAATTAACACCAATTGGTTTTGACATAGGTTTTTCCACAATTTACATAATATTTGTGCAAATAAATCTTATTAATTGATGGAAATATTTTGATATGATATTAATATCTTTATTATTTGTTTTTAAAACATTAAATCTTCCATTAAAATTGTTTCTTTAATAAAAAAATTTTTCCTTATTTATTTTTAAATTCAATATATAAGAGATTTCACTCCTAGCAATATAAAAAATTTCTGGATTTAATAAAACAAAAACTTGGTTCATTTTTATTGCATTTAATTTGTTCTTATGAAGAAATGAATTTGATGGCATTTAATAACTGACAAACATGAGTATCTAACAGTAAAATATCGATTACAAAAACGGAAATTTGCAGTGTATTTATCTTTTTGCCTTAACCATTCTTTATAAATTCGTTATCCAATTATGTTGGAAATAATATTATCTTTTATTTGATTTAATTGTACGTTTGGTCATTTTATGAAACAAAAATTGAATGAAATAAAAATAAATGTGTTAATAAACAGTGATCGTCAGTTGTTTCGTCGTAGTGAAGGACTTGAAAGATTTTATGAATGCCCGATTTTTCTAGGGGGGTTGGTGCCTACCGATGATTTTTCCCAGTGGGGGTATTTTGCCAATTTTGCTGTTCCAGGACGATTATTATGGAACACCCCCCTCCCCCAATTGGCCATCCCTGATTTTAATAGAGATTTTACCATGATACAAATTTTACTTTTAGTAAATAATTTGAAATTAAGTTTTATTAAAAGATTATTTTTAAATAAATTTGTAATATTTTAAAGGTATATGAAAAAATCAGCTCAAAAGTTCTCTAAGTTTCTCAAAGACATAATAATCAAAAATTTTACAAAGAATTGAAAAAACTGATATAAACAAAAATTTTCTTATAATTTTCAAAATAAATAACAGATCCTGTTATTTTAAAAGTAATCTTTATTAATTGTAAAGTTGAAGCAAGGTGTGTAGGTGTAAAACAAATACTCATATTACATTTTATGCAGTAAATAACTTAAAAATCTTTTATTTTAATAAAAATATTGAATTATTTTCTGAAAAATTTATTTCTTATAGATATATATTTTTTTATATATTCATTAATAAAATCTCTCAGATTTACTAAGTTAATATATATCTTAAAAATATTCAATCAATATCTTGATATATTTCATCGATAAAAATATTTATATATTTAGTTTATCAGTGATGACACATATTTAACAAAAAAATTACAATTTTTTTTATTGATAAACTCAAATTATCTTCAAATTGTTAAATATTTTTAAACAATTATATATAATAAATAATAAATTCTTTTAAAAAAAACTTATAAATATAGAGTAAAATTTTATAATTTTCTAATAATTTAATTTTAACTAAACTTGCTAATTTTTAATTTTATCAAGACTTCAATAAGAGGTTGGTCATTTTAAAGAATAAATGAATTTAAAATTGATATTTTTGATAATATTGATAATTATTTAATTTTATTTTTAAAAGCATTATATTTTAATCTATTTCAATAAAAATCATTTCCTTCCTGGATACAATTATCTTGAAAACAAATAAATTTGAGAATAAAATCTTTAGAAATCAGCTTAGCAAAATATTGGACTATACCACGTTGGTCGTAATAAAAATTTTAAAAAATAAGCCATAATATTAATTAGATTTATTAGAAAAATTACAGTTATGATTAATTATTATTTTAGGATATTATTTTATTATTATTATTAATTTAGAAAATTGAATTATTTATTCTTATTCGTTTATGATTAATTAAAGAATTATTTGATACATCAACTAAATTTTAATCAATCATTTATTATAACAATTGAAGTTTCAAAGAAAGTTATATTATATGTTAAAATGGATAATTTTAAATATTTTTTTATCTATGAATCAAATTTAACATTGCCGTTTTGTTAAAGTTTTTAAGAAAGCACATTATATTGATTTGAATAAATATATAACAAATATAAGGTATTTATTTTAAATTTATTAAACATTTTCATTTAAAATAATGTTTTAATAAAAATTTAATTTAAAGAATTAGTATAAAGAATTTAAATGAAAAAAATCTAGATATCTTTCCGAAACTTATTGAAATTATTTAAAATCTGTATAAAATGTATTTTAATTCACAGTTTAATTATGTTTCTAATAAACGAATTTAGCTTGCAAATATTTATTATAAAAATAATTTTAATTTAATAAATCTGCTCTGAAGAAATTTTAATTTTTAAATCAAATAGAATTATAAACTTTTTTTAATAATTTCATAATATTTTATAAAAATTTAAATTATATTTAAATAGAATATTTTCAATCAGAAGAAAAAAATGTTAAATTTAATAATTTTAATAAAATGTTTTTAATAAATAAATATTTTAATTAATTTAAATATATACATTGTTTTAACTTCTGTTTCTCAAATATATTTTCATCAATTAATCGTATAATCCGCAAAAAAATCGGACAAACAACAGTTTTCTTAATTTTTCTGTCTGTTTATATAATAAACTAAAATTCCGTATTTTATTATATCATTGGACTACTAGATCAAATATTTTAATTCTTTATCTATCTAAAATACTAATTTTTTGTTTTCTTTCCCCAGTGATTATTAAAATATTATCTTTACTAGAGTTTTATAATTAAATACTAAAAAAAATATAAACTACTTCTTAAACCGACACTTCACTAAAGTTATGAAATTTTGATGAGATTTATATAGATTTTGCTGTTGAGTAGAAATTTCACTATTGCATACTTTAATCGCCTCTTTCAAAAGAGTTGACATCTCACGAAATCTTTTATTGATATAATTCAAAATATTGTGAACACATGCTTAAGGATAAAATATGAATTATATGTCCATATAGGCTAGATGACGTAATAAAATTTTTAGGAAAACTTTAATCGGTTATGTGTTGTAGATTAACATTACTACTCTTATATAAGTTTCTTCTGAAATTTGCAAATAATTTAGAAATTCATCAAAAGTTGTTTTAATTTCGTTAAATTTAACTGGAATTTAACTTCTTCGAGATCAAATTAAATTCATATTAAATTAGGTTGAAAATGATATCGAAAATTTCTTTCTCCGTCGTTTAAATCTGAGGGCTTTTGTACGTTGGCAACAGACCACATATATATTATTTGTTTAAATTAAAAAAAGAGATTACAATTACTACCGTAACCTGCTTTCACCTTGATAGCTTTTCAATAGATCTACCGGTTTTCAAGCAGTTTTCACTAAAATGATCTTGGATAATGGTAATTTCTTAAAATATAATATGGAAAAATTTTACCAAGATAAATATATTTTATTTGATGTCAAATCAAAAAGGGAAATTTTTATGAAAATTTTTGTTAATTTTTAAATAGATTGAAATAATTTGCGAAATAGCAGACCCAAACCCGCTAAGGCCCGCTAGACCCGCTAGACCCGACGACCCGCAGCGGGTTTATGGCGAACGCAATCACTTCACCGGAAATCATTTTCCCGAAATTTACTTTCCCGAAAATCATTTCCCCGAAAATCACTTCCCCGAAATCACTTCCCCGAAACTTATTTTCCCGAAATAGAACAGGTTGTAATTAATAAAACCTTTTTATTTTTGGTTAGGTTATGTTAAGGTTATGTATAGGGTTAGGTTAGGTAAGTTTAAATTAGTTTAGATAAGGTTAGGTTTTGAATCAAATGTTACCATCTTATATTATTCGGGAAATAAATTTCGGGAAAGTAATTTTTAAGGAAGTGATAGCATCCCGTTTATGGCGGGTTGGGGGTAATATTTGAAAGTGGGTTGGGTGCGGGTTTGAAAATTATTTAAATCAGAACCCGCTCGACCCGCCAAACCTGCAAAATATTAATATTATCCTGCAAAGTTATGTTAATTTAATATAAAGGAAGATACAAAATATCATTTATTTATAATTTAAATTCGGAACTTTTAGTAACTTAAAATGCAAAATTTAAAAAATTTACAATAATCGATAGTCATTGGTCAGGATTTTTTTATATTAAAGTTTGATCATGATACAACGTATACTCAAAGTGGAATATTTGAATTGACAAATTATTATAGGGTTTATTTTTCAATGAACTTGGTTATAATATTTAGGAGTGAGATAAAAATAGCCTGAAAGGGCCTGAAGTTCCGAATTGAATTTATAATCAAAATTAAAACTTTGTACATATTTGGAATTAATTAATAGTTAATTTTTATAAAATATTTTCAAATAATATTCTGAATAAACAATAAGTAATAGCTTTAACAATATGTTTGTTGATTAAAATAATTGTAATAATGAGTTATTTATGATGAGAACGCAGTTTAGTAAGATTAATTGTTATCTATATAAATATATAAATATTATTTATAAATTGATTAAATTATATAATTTTTATTTGAAATATTTCTTATTATAAATATAAGAAAATTTTTTTTATAAGCTTTTAATATGCTTGTAATTAATTAATTAAGAGTATTATTTTAAATATTAATTTATTTATTTATATTTTAATATTATTATTTCTCTTTATATTATTCGAAAAGTATAAAAATTTATTTAATTTAAAGTATTTGCGGGCCTGCCGGGTCTTGGCGGGTCTTGCGGGTTGAGTGCGGGTTTATAAATTTTGAAGTCTGCGGGTTTAAGGCGGGTACGGGTCTGAAAATGTTTTGGCGGGTTGGGTGAAGATCTTAAAAATATGTGATCTTTCGCAGACTAGTTTAAAATCTACCTGTGTAATTTAATTTATAAGAACATTATATTAAAAATCTGTTTATTTATGATTAAATTTTGGACCAAATATTTGAAATATCTAGTTAAATATATTAAAATTCTTGTCAAATATGAAACAATATTTTCTAAATTAAATTAAATTAAATTTATTAAATTTTTTAAATAGGACTTATTTTAATTAATTTTAAGTTTAATATGATAACATTTATAAAATTACCATTTAATAAATAAAATCTTTTTATTCTATTGAATAATCAAAAATTTGAATAAAAGTAGTTAAAAGTTAAAAATTGTAAAAATATTCTCTAAAGAACAAGAGACTGTTTAACGTTGTGGCTGGGCGAAGGGTTTTATCATGCTTATTCTATAGGTGTTCAATGCCCCCACATAAACTGTGATTATCTTAGAAATCGATGCGTTAGAATTTGTATAAAGTTAAATTATGTAAAATTCCTTAATATTAGGTCTATGAGGGAAAATCGAATTTTGACACCTTATTTAGACAATGCCTATTAATTTTAAAAATCTGAAATCTTCACCATAAATTAAGTTTAACAAACGGCAGTTTATAGATAAGTGGCGTTTAGGTTCTCGCATTGGATCTTAGGAATCGAATGCCTTTGAATACCTCTAGAATATCCATGATAAAACCCATTCCCCAGCCACAACGTTAAACAGTCCCTTGTCCTTTTACCTACATATATTTTGAAATAAAATAAATTAATTTTGAAATAATTATGTATTTCTGTGGTTAAAATATTACATAAACCGCTGGCGATTTATTGATTAAAATGTGAATTAAAATGAAATACAATTAAAAGCGATAAAACAGTTAATGACTATAAAACACGTGAATTGAGATCAGAGCTAAGACTACTACTGGAAACGGATGTTAGGTCTCAGGCCTTAAACGCAGGCGACTCCTGGGGACAACTCAATGATCTCT
>JAQFZM010003959.1:0-10258 GCA_034695785.1 Galumna obvia
TTGATTTGATCTGGCTTATAATTTGATTACTTGCCAAAGTGGTCACTCTACTCAAAACACCAAAAAAGGTAATTTGATTTTTTTGTAGTCATAAAAATTATAAAAATCTATTAAAATTCCGAAATAAATATTGAAAAAAGTGTGGCTATTGATTGACTCAATAGTATTGAGTATTTAGATATTGATATACATTAAGTAATTAATTGTTTAATCGAAAATCAATATTTGATTCATTTTATCGCAAACTTTAATAATTATTTTTATGATATAAGAAGTGTTAAGAAAACATTTATAAAGTAACTTGATTCAAGTATAAAATCAAGAATTCAGTGTTGATTTGAGCCCAAAGATGTCAGAATGAATGGTATTTTCCATTAGAAGTTATAGTTATAATCAGAGAAGAGAACAAACATTTAATTGACTCGAAATGTGATTATTATATTACTTTAAAAAACACTTAACTATCTTTTCTGAGTTGACTTCTATTTTTAGCGAATAATCTTTTTATATATTTATTAAATCATTTAATTGAATATTATTTTGAAGCGAAAACTTTTATTAAGAAAAGAGAAAAGTTGTTAATAATAAACAAAAGTCTTATATAAGATTTATATGAAAACTCATTGAAAATCTATTAGTCCTCCTATTTATCAGTACTTTATTTAAGTCAAACTTTTATTAAATATCCTCGAAATTACTCCAGTTTTAAGAACAATAAATTTGTTTTGACTTAATTTTGATTCGGAAAAATTAGATCACATGTCGTGTCTTAATTTATCTATAAGGGAGAGCAAGTTAGCAAGCTCCATTGCTTAGCGTATCGCTTAAAATAGCACTGAATATAAACTGAATCCATTTGATGTTCAAATTTCCTGTCATTTAGGAGTGTTTGCAATCGTTTGCGAACTGTTTATTAACCCCAATATCTTTGGATGAGTTTCGTATAAATCCATTCGATATTTATATTATTTACTCATATTTTCATATCTCTTACAAACAATAAGAAAACAGTTCTCATACATTGATTATGGATTTGTCTCTCACTATAACTCTTTTTTTATTGATACCATAGAGTAAACCATCGAATGGTTAACTCTTCAAAAACCCACACTTTCATCACTAGCAGAGATGGTTTAATCCCCACTAATGGAGCGATGCTTTTGACTGCTTTCAACAAGTGTTGCATTGAATGAAATGAGTCTAACTTTCGAACAGACATTTTTTTATATGAATTTCAATCTCTTGTTTTAAAAGCGATTTTCATTTCCTTTTGATCCTAAGTATAGAAACAATTTTCTAAATCATTAATCAGGGATTACCCACACAATCAAAGGTGGTTTCAATTAAAGCAAAGATAGAAAAGACAGGATTTCCCATAGTTTCCATTGTTTTCTCAACTTATCTCAAACTCATTATAATGTTTTGTCTATAATTGAATTCAACAACAAATCTGTGAAAACACTTAAAATTCATTTGTTATTCAATTTTATTCATTTAAAAATCCTATTGAGATAACTCTAGAGACAATTAAGTGTTAATTTCATTCAAAAGGTTGTCTAAAACTTATACATTAGTTAATTGAAACTTAATTCATCCATAGAATACACATATGTTTATAAAGAATAACAATTAATTAAATACTGGAAAAATGTTGAAAATAAGTGATAAATGAAAAATAGTTTTAGAAAATAATTTGAAACGAATTTATCCTTTTTTTAAATCATTGGGAAAATTAAATTTTATTGCTTTGAAGGATAAAAACGATATTTTCATTCAATCAATCATTAAATATAAGTTTCAAAAACTCCTACTCCTAGAGAATCAGATTAAGAACGTGATCTTGCTAGATTAATATTTCTAAGAAGTACTTATATATAAGGTTTTCAAAATTTTTTAATTTTCTATTATTTATTTGTTTTTTTTAATAAAATAAAAATTTATAATTTAAAGTAGAATAAGTAAAATGAACTAGACAATTTTGATTGAAATTCGGTAAACAGAATAAAGATCAAGGAATTCAACTAAAGAATAAGAGTTTGTAGAGGACAGAATAGGTGTGGCTTAAACACTATCCGATCATTTTTATCCTATGAGAGGATGTGCTCCGAAGAAGAATCTATTGCTCTAAAGTTGGGTGAGTTCAGGCACAGACTCACAGCACTCGACTGTATTTTAAGTACAGACAGAGTATTGTAGAAATCGAGGAGAGATTCATAAAAACTTTTTTATTAGTCTTTCGTCACTAATTCTCATCGCATGAAAATCCGGTCCACTATTTGTGTTAAACTGTTGATTGTTTTGCAATAAAATATGAGATTTATTAAAGAAGAGCTGATTTATTGAAGAATTTCTAGACTATTGATGAGTTATCTTATGTTTGAGTACCTTATGATCGATAAGGAAAGTTAAACGACAATAAAAATGCAATTAAGATGTATTTCTATAACTATTAAAAATTTGGTGAACTTTTTGTTAATCATTTCTCTGGCGTTTCAAACCTCTTATTCACAACAAAAGGAAAGTATACCAGAGTTTGGAAACTTTCCTATTATTGACTCTGAGTCAGATACAAGTGAAGAAGATATCAAACAGGGATCCGATGATTGGATACCAAATACCAGTAGTTTTAGTATTACATTCGATGGTAATGTCGATAGAATTTTGCCGAAGTTGTCCTCTCCTCAAGAAGTAGTCGATCACGTGATCAAAACCGGTGTAATTGAAAACCTCGAGACCGAAGAATTGGAGAAGATTTCAGACAAATATAATAATAATAATTATAATACTAATGACCACCAAAATAGAAATACAGAACAAAACGATTCCGAGCGCTTCTCATCTTTCAATCAAAGGAATCGATGGTCTCAAGTGTTGAAACATTTGCTCGAATTATATAAACAAAACTCGGGCGGAATTTTGGCCAAAAGAGGCGAAGGACCCCAACTGTCAATTGTAAATCCCTTGGATGTGCTCAGACAGCGACTCCTCCTTGAATTGGCCAGAAGACGAATGAAAGAGAACCAAGAGCAGATACAGGCCAACGCTGAAATATTGAAGAAAATCGGAAAACGTAGTATTAGAAGCAGTGAAACCATTCCTCAACAAACAGTCCGTTCGGGAGAAACCTCCAAACAGGGGTTAATTACCGCTGAAAATACGTCTAAAAATAGATATTTAGGCGAAACAGGAATCGATTCTCGTTTCCTAAACATTAAAAAGTCGTTAAATAAATGTCAAAAATGTAGACGAAAAAAGATGTAGTGATTCAACAGGTGATGAGGTATGACATATATATTACTCATTTCCACTCATTTGTTAGATTAGTATTCAATTTCTCGATTACAAACCGATTATTAAATAATTTATCCAAATTACTGTTCACTATTTTTTAACATTATTTTTGGCTAATAGTATATATAAATTAATCTTATATGATCAAGGCAAATAAGGCAAATCAAGGCAAATACTTATTAATTTCATTCTCATTGTTTAGTAATATTTCATTCTTAAAGGAATATTCTTTAATAAATTATTTCTGTTGTAAAACATAACGAAATCTTCATTTTTGTCGTTCGTTTGATATATTATATTGTATTTTAAAATATATTTTTTTCATTTCATTTACCAAAACTATTGTACAAATTGTCACTTAAAACACGAAATGTAAGTAAACCTTCTTTTGATTGTCTCTATTCCTCTTTGTTTTGGCATTTTATTTGTTTGAAAAATTGATCCAATAATAGGAAACAATGAAAATATCTATAAATTTGTACTAAAATTTATCAATAAATGAAAGTATAATAATTTAGAAAATATAATAATTTAGTCATTACTTATTCAGTCCAAAACAAGAACAGAATAATCGAAACATTGAATCTCTTGACCACTGAAAGGAACGGCTCCAATCCATTGTCTTAACGATTGATTATATTGTACCTTGCCAATTTGCTCACTTATTCGATTTATTTGTTGTGACTGTACTCGACACTGGCAAATGTAATAAAACTGACCAGTGATGCTTTTTCCACCCAAAACAATATTAGGGGGTAAGTGTCTGACTGGACGTCGCACTGGTTTCCACTTATATCTTCCAGAATTGGGAAAAACCAATAATTGGAATCTTTTATATTTTAATTCTTTGTTTTTGTAAGTGACGGCACATTTATTAAGTGGTTGAGAATATTTGCCCGGAATCGTTTCATTGCTCACATTCACTCTACAAATATAGAGTATCTGTCCGTCGATATCCATTCCTCCACTGAATGCTTTTCTCGTTGATATGAAGTCATCATTTTTATCACTTTTCATTAAATTATTTTCCAAATTCTTATTCATCTCATTATTATTATTATTAATATTATTATTATTATTATTCACAGTATTATTATTACTATTATTATTATTATTGAAGAAAATGATTCCTTTTATTTTTATCGAATGATATCCTATAATAAAAAATGAATAACAAATGGGAAAAACAAGAATTAATTTAAGAATCACTGGTTTTACCTCTCGCTAAAAGTGAAATTATGACACAAATATCCATTAAAGTTATAAAAAGACATTTCAAATATTTAGTCATTTCTAGAAATCCATTTATTTTGAGTTGAGTTCAAAAGATGTTGAGATTAATTCAATTTGAAATTCTTCGGAAAAACAAGTGAACTCTTTTTTAGTAAAGTTTTCAATAATAAGAAACGAATGTAAAGTATTAATAATATCCGAAGTGATTGAGTTGTTATGAGTTGTATTTCTTAACAAATATTATTATTAAGCAATTCTTTACACTTAAATATTTTAATGATTTTCAACACTATTTATGATAAAACAAAAGATATTTTAGAGTAAAACACTTCTCACGAGAAGTGTTGATGAATGTGAACCGTCGGATGTATTACCTGTGAGCCCATCATTTCAATCAATGTCATCGTTTGCCTATTATTGTATAACCAATTGTATGATACGGTTTCCTCATGACATCAATTTTATCAAAACTCAACGATTAAAAGTGAATCTCATTTTTCATTTATGTTTAGTGTTTGAGGAAAATATAAATGAAAAGAAAAGAATAATTTGGTCGACACTAACAACAAGAAAAGATCTTCAATTCATGCAAATGTGTGTCAATGCCGGACAGTTTACTTGTGAACTCAGGGATGGCCACAATTGAAACAATTGAAGACTTTTCACAAACTTTATTGGCCCAAATTTCATAGAAAATTGATCAAGTCACAATCAAGAAAAATGGAAATTATGGATTTCCCCTATTTTTGGAATAATTTTAAAAATGACTGAAAATGGGGGACAGAATAAGGAGTTCTCTCATCACTGGTATGGAAAGCGAATCAGGTTTTTTTGTTTAGCTCTCAGTTTCATATTCTTTGCGCTCATCTCTGCGAACACTTCTCGTCTCTAAAATTATTTCTATTCATTTGAGAATTAGTTTTCAGCCAAACTTATAGTGAAATATTAGTTTTGAACAGAAAATTGGGTAAAACTAATAGTAGAGAAAACACATTCGCAACGAATTTATATTTTATGTAATGTTTGCAAATAATTAATTAAAAGAGAGAAAAAGCGATTTAAAACTATGAATTTGTGACACAAAATAAATGATGACTTATGTGTGAAGTCAGTCAAAGAAGTTTCATTTCGAGCCATTTCTGCAGACATTCGTAAAAACTGAAAACAGTGACAAAATGTAGTTCATTACTCTCAACATTAGTCACTCTTTTTAAAGAAAAATCTCTTCAAATAAATAATTAGAAATTCAGAAATATTTCAATTCAGGAAAAAACCTCTAAAACTAAATTCTGAGAAATACTTCTTTTCCAGTGATTTCTGAGTAATTAACTATCAATAATAGAATATCATATAATACGACAATTATTTATCTCTTAATAATATATTTTTCTCTCAAATTGACATAAATTTCAATTTCTTTACTAAAGGCATGTTTCTTGAGTTCCAAGGTGAAATTCTTTTCTTTGGTATTTATATAGAATTCCATTAATTTTGTGATTTAATTATTTTATTTTTCATTTAATACATTTCTTTGTCAAAATTAATTCAAACAAATAGTGAACAAAACAGAGACAGCTTTCTGTTGAAAAGTATCGCTTTCAATGTTTTCAATATTTTCAATGTTTATTAAATAATATTTCAATAAATAATATATTCAATATTTGCGGTATTCCAGTAATATTACAATAAGAGTTGGCCCACTTTTACACAGATTTAAGTTTATTTTAAATAATATTCTCACATAACTGTATATCAAAGATGTCTAAAGTCCTAAGCCATTAGTTATAGCAATGTACTTTATAACCTGGCTGTAAATTTGTATCACTTGTTTATTGGTCGTTTCCCCACTCAGATCTTGAAAATCAACATTTCTAATGAAATGCTATTTTTGCACATTTGTTTCAAAGAGTTAAATGAGTCGGAATATTACCGGAACTTCTCATTATATAAAACCAAAGATCGACTTTTTTAAACTAACACTAATTTTAAACTACATTTCGTGTCGAGAATAACACAAATTTTTATGTTGTAGGGGTCACACCTCTAACACCGATCCCTCAATAAACTGAATCACTAACTTTACATAAACTTATGATTTGTCGGTTAATTTGTATTAAAAATAATTATAATAAAATTATTTCGTATAAAATGCATTAATTTAAGGTCATTTAAATAATTAATTAATTTTAATATTTACCATGACAATTGATCGGTTTTAGTGACAAGTGCTTCACTAATTGCTTGTTTAAAGTAGTGTTAGTGTTTTAGAAAAAGGGCTTAAAAGCAAAGAACAAAAAAGTGCTAAATTCGTCGCTTATATAAACAAAAATAAATTATTTATATTTGAAAAAACATTTTTTGTATTATATAATAATCCTTTTTTACATTTAAATTGCCATTAAATCTGAAGGATTCTAAGGATTCTCAGATTCCGTTCGCAAAAAATCAGTCGATTTCATGGAATTTTGAGTGCAAATCATCTAAAACTTGAGTGAAAGTGAATTCCTTTCAAAAATCTAAAGAATGAACACTTGATTTGGAGTTTTAGCTTAGAGTCAAATATTGCATTCAACATAAACAACTAGCATATTTTGTTTTATACTCGTTATTCGGATTATTTAAACTTTCAGGAATTTATTGAATAAATCAAACACTAGTTATTCATTTCGAAAATATTCAGTTAATTTCAAATAAAATCAAAGACAAGAATTTTAGTAATTTTTTCAAAATTTTTTCAAATAATCTTAAAGTTAAAAAAGTAATATATAAAGTGTTAATCTATTTCTTTTGATTTCATTATTATTAAAAAGAAGGAAAATTAGAACTAAAAAACAATTGTTTTTAAACCATAGATTTTACTCATTTTTTATTCACTTTCTCTTTATTTTTCAGTTCATATTTTCTGAAGTTTAAGAGTCGACACATTCTAAGAAAATTTATATAATAATAGTCGAAAATAATGGGTTAGTCCTTATTATTTGAACTCATATTAAGATAAACTATAAACTTGTTATGTCTCTAATCTAATAACTAAAGCAGTTATGATTTCATTGCAGGCCATCAATGATTACATACTTAGAAAGTCCTACGAAATTGTGTCACTTGTGTTCAATTAAAACAACCATAATTACAGTTAATTATTATCATTGTTTTGACAAATTCTTTAAAATTCATCTTTAATTCAGAGAAATTGTTGTATAATAAGATGTTATTGTGAGCGACACCGAAACCCGACCGTCAATCAGTGGCTGTGGGCACTGCTCTGGCCTTCCCGCAAATTGTTTGAGCTAGAACAAATAAATAATTTTCTTGACCATAGATTGACTGCACCTCAAAAAGAAATTACTGAAATTCTATTCAAAATATATTTGAGTCGGAATTTTAAATAATTTGATTAACTATTGAATGTTTGAACTCATATTTGATTCATTCCTCCCAACAATTGTTTATTCATTGAGAAACCGAATAAAAATATGAACCGTTTTCACAAATGTTAAGACAAATATTTACACAACAATTAAAGCACCTTTTCATAGTTTGTCAGCTTATAAAACAAAGTAAATTTAACTAGATTTAATACTTGATATAAGTATCCCACTTTCTATTGACTTTATATGAGTTTACTTATAGTTTTGTGAAAATAAATTTGTTTACTTTCGGATTAACTTAAAAAAATACTAAATAAGTATTTATTATAAGTTTTGAATTATTGACAAAATTGTTATTTAATTTAAGAAAACAAAAATAAAGGACAAAAAACTTAAATAATGTTGAAAACATTTGAAGATACAAATTATTGACACAATTTAACTGACACTCGACTCAAAGTATTTTATTTTAATTTTTAAAAACATATTTAAACGATAATATTTAGTGAAGTCATAAAAATATGTTTCAATTAAAATAAAGTGCATTTAATTTGATTTATTGATTTGTTGAGACATTTGAAAGACATTTTAATTATTGATTGAAAAGCATTTATAAATGATTTGAGTCATATTCCAAATGCTATTGTATTGAATTGTATTTATTGATAAGAAAACATAAAAATTAATTTTAGCCAAAAATAGAAACAAATCAAACTAAAAGAGGTGTTCATTCAATTGTAATCGTTTGACTTTAACCGTATATTTTGATCATGCTCCAATATAGTAAACATAATAAATGTATTCGACACAATACTTCAATTCTCAGGAAAAATCAAGAAAAGTCTCACTAATGCTATAATATTTGGATAGCTTTGAAAGTTTGCGACCAAATATTACTCTTGTATTGGACGTCGTAAGTGATCCGCCGACAACTTTTGTAGATCACTCTTATATTTCTTTAACCAAATGGAAAACATCCTTTGAGACACTACATTCACTTTAATTTTGACCTTGATTCTTCAAACATATTCAATAGTTTGACCGCAAACTTTATTTATTTATTTAATAATATTTTTGAGTTTTTTGATCAGTTATTGATTTAATGATTAAATATTTACATTATTTTTGTTTCAATCATTTGCCGAACTTTAAATCAAAAGTTAGTTCAAAGAATATATAACACAATTTAGTCGAAAACACTGATAACTCGATTCCCAACTGTAAGCACTTATTTAGTCATCTCTTATAGTGAATGTTATATTGAGCTTATATTAGCTTTATATTTACAATATATTTAGAGAATATATTGAGCTTGATAAATGTAGCCTAAATAAAATATAGCTTTCAAATGAAAATATATACCATTTATATGTTATATACAATGAAACCTCCGTATTGTAAACTTCTAACTAGAAATTTCTCTAAATTGTTAACAAATTTTGAGTCAATTGTCTGTCAGTCTGTCTCTATACAATATTAATTTGATCTATCAATTTTTAAGCCTATCATTTGTTAACTTACATTATAGTTAGGTTTTGATTAATTCTTCTGTTTTTAAAAATTATATATAAAAAGATGGGATTAAATCAATTATTTTATTAAGTTTTTAAATCATAGATTGGAATTAATGATATGTAAATCATAGTCTTTATGAGGGATAGGTTTCCATTTTAGAAGAGTCATCTAGATGAGTTAAGGATCAGTATTTTCAAAATATTTAAATCATATTTTTATATTAGTTTTGGTTTATTTAATTGTTTTCGTTATTTTTGTGAATTTCTGGTTTCAAAACAAGTATAATAAAAGTCATTTTTATTTTCATTCTTTTGTAAGAATTTTCATTCTTTAACATTTACCAAGTTCTTTTAAAATTATTCTCTTTGATACTCACTTATATATTAGATATCTTACCTTTTTTTATTCCTTCTTACTTTGTATCATGGTTAAATCAATTTTAATGCAAAAGTACTGACTACTATTATAATAATTATAAACAAATAAACCATTGCAACTATTAATAATAACTTATTATTAATAAAATTTAATATGAGTACCGGCAAAAGTACCTATCATAGGTACCATTTTAGCATATAATCATAGATAGGCAGAAAATTATGAAAAATGTTATGAAGTTTTGTCAAAAATTGGTTCACATCTAATACGTATAATTTTGTGACTTAATGTATACACAATTACTATTAAAGTTTAATACAGTAAAAGCTGTGTGTTATGTGTCTGTCTGTTATGAATATCTGTGTCTTATGAACAAAAACTGGTAAATTGGTTGATTTGCTATACCTTTTAATGGTAAATTCTTTGCCTGTTATGAAGTTGTGTGTCTTGAATATCTGTATGTTATGAATAAA
>JAQFZM010003960.1:0-10257 GCA_034695785.1 Galumna obvia
ACGATACAGTTTTTAAAATAAATTTTCAAATATTAATTAAACACGTTTAAAATATATATTTTTTAAATACAAAATATAAAATTTTAATATTTTAAATAATAAAACTATATTTACAAAAGAAATTGTATTCAATAAATTGCATATAAAATTAAATTAAAATATATAAAAATAATATTTTCAAATAAAACATTAGTATATTATTCATAATTGGGTTAAATGTTGTAAATAATATTAGGTTTAGGGTAAAGTATGTAATTCTAATAAATTATTTTAAGTCAATTAGACCTGGATTTTGCCATAATCTTCATTTTTATATCTTGATGAAAAATGATATTTTTTAAAATTGTCAAATTTTACCTTAATTTCTTTATAACAAGTTTATTAATTTTATTTAAACCTTTTTCAATATTTGTTTTAACATCATAGACAAAATTGGGTATAAATTCATTGTTAGATCATTTTATCCATTTATCAAAACTATTCAACAAAATTTTTAACCTATTGTAAAATTATTTAAATGCTTTTTTATGAAAAATTATATTAAACATTATGGCAGGATAATTTTAATAATAAGTATGATTTTTTACAAAACATCATTTTGTTAAGGGAAAAGGATACAAAGTCAAACACATTTTACATATAATACAGAAAGACAACGGTTCGGCATTGACAACAAAATTAGAAAGCTATGAATAAGTTTTAATTAAACAATAACTTTAAAATGAAAAATATAAATTGAAAATAAATATAAAATCAATTATTATTCTATCTAAAGTATCATTTAAATTTAAATTTGAAAAATTAATTTGTTTAAAATACATTATTTGAGTTAAACTAATCACTGAATTTCTGAAGTGATGATTTATTTTGGCAGGTTTGATAAAATCAATTTATTTCTAAAATTAAACTAATAAATTTTTGATAAGACTACGGTTTTTAATCAAATTAGTGAGAGATCTTTTGAATATCATATTAATATTCATAAAATACTTTAATCATTATTTAGTACATAAAACTTCTGATATAAATCTTTAAAAATAATTTGTTATTTAGGAAAATTTTCAAGCTTATTTCTCTACTGTAAACGCGCTGATTTGGAATGAATTTCTTATTCATTTTCTTATTCACAACTGGCAATTTTTAATTTAATAAAATTTGTTTCATATAGACAAAATCAATTTTGTTTAAATAATTATTACTTATATATTATTTAGATTAATTAGATAATATAGATATTAATGTTGCATGATTTTAATATTTAATTACCTTCTTATTTATATTTGCCAGAAACTTAGAAACATTCTATGAATTAAAAAAAAATTATTTTACATAATTAATTTAGAAACTCTAAAGTAAGTCACATTTTTATCTCAAAATAATCTCGAGTTTTAATTTAACAAATTTGACTGAATTTCATAAAAGATCACAGTAAAATCAAAATTTTAGGGGAAAATAATTTTAAAGATTTTAGTTTTGCCTTAATACTTTATAGGTTAATTCAAATTTGGTTAATATTGATCGCAATTCTTTTACTGAATTTAATTTGGTTATCTATATATTAAAATTTATCAAAACAGAAAGTTAGCATCAGAAAATAATTCAATATTTGTTGGATTGAGCCAGTTCAGAAAAATGAATAAATTTATCCAACTTTTTAAAATATAACAGAAATTTCTTACTTTGCTTTCAAATCTCTATTTGGTTAAAAATATCTTATATTTTTTTGTGGAATATTACAAAAAAAATCTAAGAAAATCTATTTTATTTTCACAATTATGTAAATCTTTTGAAAATATATGATACAAATATTCATTTTATATCGAAAAATATATTTACTATTTAGAAGAAATAATATAGAAATTGATATTCTATTGTATGGAAACCAATTTATTTCTGACTATAAACCTACAAAATCTCATAAATAATCTCATATCTTTCGAGGGTTTAAGATTCACAAATATATTTAAGTTAAAATGCTTTCATCCTAATTTTTAGCTAAAAATGAAATAAAATTTTCCTTGATAAGAAATAAAAACTGAAGTGTAATGATGTTCTTATTTACAGGATTAAAATCGATGGAAGTATTCAAACAAGTATATATAAAAATGATAAAACCACTTATTAAAAATAGTATTTATTGTTCGAAGAGAAATGCCAATACAGTAGCCGATTTTTAATTTATAGTACCGATAATTTGAACTAATGGATAATTTGAAACAAAACTCAAAACCAAAAACCCATTCCCATAGAAATAATGTGTACCATATGACAAAAGGGATTTGCAACATTAGACCTGAGAGGTTGTTACTCCGTCCCATCACCAACGTTTGGTCTTCCCAGACCAAAATGCCAAAAGATAGTACCTTACGGAAGACTCCAAAAACAATGAAATGTATTAGCATTAATATCAGTATTAATACAAAAGCGATATATATATCAAGAAATTTAAAGCGTTCACATCGTTTAAAACATCGTTTTTTTGACATTACGATGACATATATCGCCTTCAACGCGTTCATTTTGCAGACGCCACTAGATCCTGTGAATTTTAACGACCAAGTAATGTTAATAAACGGAAGAACACCACTCAAAGAGAAATCGAAACGAAAAGACCATTAGTACGTCGGGACATAAGTGCAATTCAGTGCTGGTATTGTAAAGAAATGGGACATTATTCTTCCAATTGTCCACATTAATCAGCTCAGGCTCCAAAAAACGAATAGAGCCAAAGATGATGAGCTTGACATGTGTTTTAAAAAGAGGTATTCTAATTAATAACGTTTACTTCGACTCAATTAACGAAATTGGGTCATCTCTTTCTTATATTATTCAAAATTAATTATTAAAAATTTGTATCAAACCCCAAAATTCAAACCCGGTGTTCGTTAATTTTATGTGTATTCACAGATGAAATATGCAGTAATTTTAGGAATCGATATATTAAAATTGATCAAAATGAACATAGATTTCTCTAAAACTGAAAATGTACCCTCCAATCATATCAATCGGAGAGATCGTGAAAAAATTTAACCAAATGGATTCACTGAAGTTATATTCAATGAATTATTTTTTGAATTTAATACATTCGAAGTAAGCACTTATAATTGCGAGAAATTTAAATTTACTGCGAGCCTTAGCTCTAATAATACAAAAAACAAATCAAGCAAAGATTAAGATATTTTACAGAAATTTTTATAAACTCAATATACCAAAGGATACAGTCATTGGCTATGTTCTAATATAAGCACTAAAACAAACCACTTGATTATTAATTGAAAAACCAAATATTACTTAACGTTTATCATGTAAAATCAATTTACCGGAGCTGACCAAGTTATTTCAACATTACAGTTATTTATTCGCAGATGATATTAGTGAGTTAAAAAGAGCAATTGGAGTTGAATTGGTTAGCGATACTCAAGGTAGGAAACATATTAGCGGTGCCCCTTTCGTTACATCTTATCATCAAAGACCAATGATATATAAAGAGTTAAATAATTGGTTAGAATGCATTATTAAGTCATCCACAAACCTATGGGCATTGCAAATAATTAAAGTCAAAAAGAAAGATTGATCTGAAAGTTTGTGTTTCGATTATCGTAAATTAAATGAAATTACGAAAGAAAATTCTGAACCATTACCACAATTATAAGTGACTTTAATTTCTTACTGCCGTCACTATTAGCACAAATCAATTCAGAAATTCTTTGTTTTGCTTTTTATCCTGACACAAACTTTTGTCTTCTGATTATAAAAGTCTTATTTAGCGTTAATTTCCAAAATAATCCAAATTCGTCGCCATTAAAGATATCCTTTGGTTCAAATCCTTTAGTCTATTCTGGAAGTTTGATATCAATCAAAATCAGAGCATAGGATTTCAGGAACACCTCCAGCTTCATCACTGATGACATAATTGGTGACATCATTTCTTGTCTTAAAATTTGTTATGAAGCCGTTCGAGCCTTTGAATTGATTTAAACCATTTTCTTCTCCTATTTGTTTAGCTTTTTCTTTGAGGACATTCTAGTCTATTCGTATTCCTTGAGATCCATTTTCGATTCAAAATTCAGTTAGTTTTTGAACGATTATATCAAAAGTTGCCTTTTTAATGACTGCGTTTGGTTTGGCATAATTTTCAAAGGCGTTATATATTTACTTTTTTTCCTCTCCATTTGTTAACAATTTATATTATTAGTTAATATTTAAATTGCAAATAAATTTAAAAAAATAAGAGTATAGTCGATTAAATTATTGTTGTTACAATATAAAATTTATTTATTTATCATATCTACCAATTCAACAAAAATTTTAAATGTTTGATGTGAGATGAACCCTTGTTTATGCCTAAATGTGCAAGGTCGCATGAGTCAGTGGACTCATACAACCTTTGAAAGGATTTTAACATTGAAAACAGGTTTTAAACATTTAGTATAGATTAGATTATAAAAGGATATGTTTTTGTTAATTGAAAGTTAGTATTAAAATGTAAGCCTAAACAAAATGTCCGTCGGGTCCAAATATTGCGATTTACTCTTTATTGTTGAGATAACCACTGATTGGCCGTGAGTTACCGATATATTCGGGTATGATATTTAGACCGGGTCTACACAATTAATGACACAAAACCAAGTTTTATTTAATAAACAATTTATTGATTTAATTGAATTCAAAATACACGTAATTCTTATTATTAGAAATTATAGCACTTTTATTGATTTTTCTCTAATATTAAAAAAGTGATGTTCACTCGATTAAGACTAGATTAAGAGTGAGTATTATACGAAAGTTTTTAATATAAGTTCAGATGAATATTATTGAAATAAAAAGAATTTATAACTAATAATTAGTAATGAGTGGGAAATTCCTTCACACAATAAATAATTTAAGCATTAATTTGCAATTGAATCTAAACTTCTAATATAAAGATAATATTAAAAAAATTCCTTTGAGGCCCGTAGTTTTATAAAAATTATTTTATTTTAAAAGTTATATATTAAATATGAAACGTATAAAGTAACAGTTTATAAATGTTATGAAATATAAATGTTTTTCAATATTTAATTACCTATTTACTAAATCCCTAATATGAAACAATAAAAAATAATTATAATTTAAATATCTGTATAAAATTTAATTTAGATACATTAAATATAAAATAAACATTCAAATTAATTATACCAATTAATATATGACTATATTTGATTTAATTAAATAATCTAGTTTACCAAAATTTGGTAATACATCTTTCATTTATTTAGATCAGTCATTAAAAATCATTATTTTTACTGCTCTTCATATTAAAAAGATTAAAAAGAAAATTGTTAATTCATTAGATATTCACTATAGTATAAAAACATTAAAATAATTTATATAAGATGACAACAATATTTATTCACAGCACAAAAGTCTTCATAACAAACAGTGTATAAAATTAACATTTAAAGGTAAGGCCATTCATCAGGGATGGCAAATGACCGAGATCCAAAGGGGGTATAAGGGAGGTATTTTGAAAATGACCCAAAATTGCTTTAAAACATCAATTTTAAGGCGTTTTCGAAATTATATAACTTTATTTAGTCATATTTTAACGCATTTAATCAAAATTAATGCAAACAACTAAGAATTTTCGGCAAAAAAGACAATTTTGGAAAATTTTCAAAATTTTAGAGGACCAAATTTTGAGCGTAAAAGAATGATTTTTGAAGATTTTATGCATTCATTGAGGTTTTCCTTTAACTTTCTTCAAAATATTTGCCATCTTTTGATATATTTCTTAATTTTTTCTTATTTGGCCTAATTTTGCGAATTTTTTCCTCTTTTTTCCTCTACCTTTTCTAGGGAGGGCGTCTTCTAACTCTCGTTTAAGGGGGGGAATTTTTATAATTTTTAGCTCCAAGGGGTTATTCCGGAATACCAATCATCCTATTTGCCATCTCTGCCATTCATACAATTAATCAAATCATATTAATAATACACAGAGATTCATAACTTACGACTTCATATCAAACAGAGTATACAGAATAATATTTAATTAAAAAAATTTATTGAACTTGAAATTGTAAGTGAAGAAAAAATTTTATCAGTAACTGATATTCAATTTCTATTGAATAGTTTAACACAAGTTTCAAGATATACATTAATTGAATTGTTTTGTAAAAGAAAGTATATAACAAATGATGAGTGTAATAGATTTACAAGTTTTAATAAGATTGAATTTAATGAAATATTTTGTTGGATAAAATCTTTGATTAACTTTCATGTCAGAATCAAAGCTCAAGCCTTAGCATTTTGCTTATTTTGGACTAAAGGTGAACATGATCAAAGTACAATTATTAAATTATTTCCAATAGAACATTTTCAAATAATCGGTAATTATTGTGAACAAGTCTGAAATTTATTATTATTTGACATTGTACCAAATAACCTTGGGCTGATTCTCATCACCTTTTTGCCTTGCTAGATAGCCCGGATGTTGCAAATAGACAGAGTTGCATAAACAACTTCACTAAATTATAAACTTGTCAAATTTCTTGTTTCTTTTTGTGTTATCATAAAATTGACTCATAAAGTAAGATTTTTATTTGGAAAATTCAACCATTCAAATGTTTTTAAATAAAAAATTTAAATTTTATTATCTTACTATTTGTTACTCGCTATAATTTTAATATAAAACAATTACAAAATATAATTTCTATTTATTAATCAAGTCAAAAGTTTGTTCAAAAAAATTAGTTAATTTTCAAATTTTTAAAGGATATTTAAATACAAAAAAAACATAAAAGTAAATCACTTACTTATGGTTTTGTCACAAATAAAAATTTATATAAAATGCCTGGAATATTTATTCACAGCACACAGGTTTCATAACAAACAGTGTATAATAGCTAACATTTAAAGGTATGACCATTCATACAATTAATCAAATCATATTCATAAGACACAGAGATTCATAACTTACGACTTCATATCAAACAGAATACACTGAATAATTAATTATTATAAAAATTTATTTATAAGTAATTTTAATTTTTGTTTTAATAATGAATTTATTATTACTTTGATATTTAATACGTCATAATAATGTATCATTGTTCATTCAATTAGAAATAATTCTAACTTTTGATAAATTAAAAATAATAATAACTTATATAAAATTATATACAAATAAAACAAAGAAGAAAGACCAAATGTAAAAGAACGTCCTTTCAATAGTATTGAATTTTAACTTAAAGATATATTTACAGTTTTATTAAAATATTAATTTTAACAAAATTTGTTTTAACATAAATAATAAAATTAGTTTAAAATTATAATTATCTTTTATTATTTTTTCAAATGACCGGATTTTATTTAAAGAAAATTACAATGTATGTATATCTATTTAAAAGATAAATTAATAATAAAATTTATCTAAAAAAACATTAATTTGGTAATGCAAAATAATTATTTAAAGAGATATTCAAAAAGATATTTTAATCAAAAGAATTAATCCAATAAATTAAAATTGAAATGAAATAATGATTCTTTTAAAAATACAAATCAATTCAATAACCTGTATTTTTATTAATTTGATATCGAATTAGATCATTACCTAAATATACTGTGGTGATCAGAGATCGGACGATAGGGTTATAAAAACTTTTAATTATTTTAACGTATTTATAACAATACTTTAATAACAATTAAAAATATATGTACTTCATTTTAAAAAGTAATCATTTTATTAAAATTAAATGTCAAAACTTAGTTCTTTTTAAAAAATAAAATGCAAATAAGTTAATTTCTAAATTATTGTTATAAAAGTGAGTGAAAACAATTAAAAGTTTTTAATCCCCCTTTCGTCTGCTCTTTGTTCGTGATCAAAATTAACTAGGACAACTTAACAAGCTATATGTTATTTATCATTTGATCTAATTTGATAAAAATTTACATGCATATACTAACCCGATTTTCGAATAAGTGGCTAGAATTTTATTTGAGTTTTAAAATTAAAATTTTATACACTTAATTTTAGATTTGATCTTTTTTCAACTTTGTTTATACACTCAAATTCTAATAATGAATTAAAATAATGATTTTATTAAATTTTAATTTTTTAAAACTTTTTATAATTAAACATTTTGCAAGTTAAATGAAATTTTTTTACTTGATCAAATTAATAAATATATCCTACAATGTTCATAATTATTAAATACTGTCAATAAAAAAACATGGTATATAAATTCGATTAAGGAATTTTTAGTTTATATATAATATTGAAAAACATTTTTATTTCTTAACACTTATAAACTGTAACTTTATGTGTTTTATATTTAAAATATAACTTTAAAAATAAAATATTTTTTATTGGACTACAGGCGTTTTATAAAACAGTTTTTATGAAAAGTTCAAATTAAATTTATCAAAATTTTAGATTATAAATTATATTTTATATTTCTCTATATAACTTTAATTTTGGCTTTAAATTATATTTATATGATTAAATTTTTAAAATTTTATTATAAAAAAATTAAAACGAGTATACAATATTAATTTGTTTTTAATAAAATTGATTCGTTATTAATAATTTGATAAAATACATTTTAACCAGTTATATTATAAAACATTAAGACTTTAAAATAAACTTTTATATATTTAAGTATTCATTGCCTTTACCAAGTATTCTTTGGTAACTGAAAACAATATTAAATGTGAGCTTAAATGCAGCTTAATATTAGCCAAATTCTATCATTGCTATTGTTCAGCAAAAAAAAACAATTGAGCCACCAAAATATTAATTAAATTTCAGATCAAAGTTTTAGCAATAACAATCCAAGCTATAATAAAGTTTTGAATATTTTTGAACTACAATTACTTCAGTATAACTTCATCGATCATGAAATGAACATGGTTATCACTATTTTTAAATACCTAATGATTGCTATAATTCTTTGGTTTTTAATCTCGTATTAAATAGGGAAATATTGTATTAAAAACATATATATTAGGGTATTCAAAAGGTTTCTTGACAAGTTTTTTGCAAATTGTGCCAAAACTACAATAGATATCTCAAATCGGTAAAATGCATCTAATAGATCTACTTCATAGAATTTATATGGCTATTCTATAATTTCTAACAAATTACGTGATCTTAGAAATTTCAACACTATTGCAAAGGTCCTAGTCATAGCTCATACCTGAATAGATATGGATGGTTCAATGAATGATTATAATAAAAGAATTGTTGTAGTTTAATATGACACCAAAATTATTTAAATCCGTTGAAAGGCAAAAATCCTATGGCAAGTCAAATATCAAGAATTTTCCATAGATTAACATTATGGAAATCTAAATTATCTTGATCATGGATTCTTATGTGTTTTTTTAATTGAGGTTATCATTTTGAACAATTTTGTTTCTTAATATATTTTGATCCACACTAATATAGACTAAAATTAACTTGAGATTTCATAAAATTTTCTCAATAAAATGGTTTTCAAAAATAATTGAATTCTTTTTGACGCTTTATCTTACCTTTTACAAAAATGTTTAAAGCAGCGAAATTGTCCAAAAGGAAGAACTCAATTGAAATTACAAACATGATTCCAGGTTCAAGATGTCTAGGATTTTCATAATGTTAATCTATGGAAAATTTTTGATATTTAACTTGCCATATGTTATTCGTCTTTAAAAATTCATTTTAAAAACCGTAAAATCGGTAAAACCTGTATTTAAAATTAAATCTTAATAGGAGATATTCATTTCAGAGAGTTACTGATTTTAAAGATCTTGGTCTCAATGGAAAGCTCATGATGTATAGAATTGTTAACTTAAATTTTTGCCATTTGGCATCTGTTCCCGTGAATTTTGGCTAATTAAAATTGGCATTTTAAGCTTTAAAAAAGATTAATTTTGTCCTCATTAATAAGCAAAAGTAAGGCATAATTTGAAACTTGTAAAACCTTTTATAAGAACATGTATATTTGAGCTATGAATTTATTTAATGTGAATGAAAATTGATATAAAATTGAGTAAAACATTCATATTTTTATGAAAACTGCAAAGTTAAAACTATGCTTTACTATTGCTAACTAATTTGGTTAAAATAACGAAACCTGATTTGTACAGGGTTTTGTGCTATATCCCAAATGTAAAGGTACTCCATTTAAATCGATTCTAGACTAAATCAGTAGATTTTTTGTCAAATCCATTTACCAAAATATTGAGAGGGGGAGGAGGTATAGGGGGTCAAAGTTACAATTTTTGGAAATTTTTTTC
>JAQFZM010003961.1:0-10250 GCA_034695785.1 Galumna obvia
AATGGATGCAAATATTCCGTAATAAACGTTAATATCAAAACACATTAATTTATCGAATAATGATTTGTTTACTAAAAAAGTGAAAATTAATTTTAATTAATATTAATTAGTATTTGAGTGTTTATTTATAATAAATTTAACAAGATAACATATGAAAATTTAGCTTTAATGAAGACCTAAACTGGTATACAATAAATTTATTTTATTTTAGTGAGAAATTTAGTTAAATAACTAATGATCTTCTGAAGCGCATAAAAGTTTTAGAAACTCCCGATATTAAGAATGTAATGCCAGTTCAAAGATAATATAGGAAAATATAATATAATACTAATATATAAATTTAGATATCTCGAAATTAAACGCTCATTAAGGACTTAATATAAAACAAGTGCTGACATGGCTAATACTAACCATCAAAAAAGAAATATTTTAGACAACATTGCCAATATTTCTCAAAATGATTATCAGAAAAACAATTAGTTGTCAGTAAACGAGAGCCTTGTACAATTCAATGGCAAATGGGCTTATAAACAATAAATTACATAAAAAAAAACAAATATATAATTAAATTTTTGTTTGTGTGAGTCGAAGATAAGTTATCGTAGGTAAGCGGGTGGGTGGGTGCAAAACGATTTCATATACTACACTTACTATGTAAATGTAGTGAAAAACATGTCTCTATGTAAAATAAACGTCACATTTCACAGGCCATCATTTTATTCAGATTTGTTTGCATTGGTGACCGTTTCCAAAGATTTTTTTATCTCTAGGCATAGACCTCATTGTAACCGGTAAAACCAAAAGGTAGGGACTTCCATCTGAGATCAACAAACATAACAATCCATTAAATCGAAATCTGGGACCAAACTTTATGCGCAAAGTGAATATTTGAATCGTTTCTTGGTGTAAAAAAAAGATAGTGAATGCAATGTCTACCAAACAAGACATTGGTTTAGTTTCCATTCAGAGAAGTACTAAACCTGGCTCAATTTAATTTCAAAAGCCTAAAATTATCAACTTTTACAATTATTTTATGTGGAAATTTATAAGAAATAGAAGAAAGAATCGTTTACTCATAGGGTACACCATTAGACGCAGCGGCAAATCTCTGATTAGATCTTAAGGGGAAATCGTCTTAAAATTCAAAATTTAAGACAATTTAGTTTCTAGTTAAAAATTTATCGTAAGATAAGATCTCTAAGATAGGATAAAATTCATCAAAACTTATGAAAAATCTGATCTTAAATCAGGTCATATGTTTGACTTAAGACCTTCGGGTTTCTGATAGCTTTTTATTACATTTAAAATCTTAAAAAAAGTTAAAATACTTAAGACTACTTCAGAGTAGTCTTAAACTCTAAAATGTTAAACAATTTAATAATTTTAATTAAATTTGAAAAAAACTTTTAAATTATTTTGTTAATTATGTTTTACTCAGTTTTAAATTTATTATCATTTAATGAAAAGTTAGTGTTTATCGTGTTTTTCAGTTGTGTTGATCTCATGTTTAATACTCTCAGTAGAATAAATTGAATTGTTTTCATCTTTTGACCTAAAATATGGTTTTATAATAACAGTTCAGTCATATGTTTAAACAAAGCAAACAAAGTTTTGTAAACAAAAACAATAAACAAATTGTGCGTAACGCAAGTGGATATACAATAAGGTGTGAGTTATAGGGACTTACAATAACTACGCTAACACACATATATACAATCCCCACCACATACTGTAAAACCTTATATTATTTTAAAATTATATTATTTTAATCCTTTTATTTATTATTTTATTAATCATAATTATAATAATCATATAATATAAACTATTCAACCTATACCTATAAACAATTAAGCATTTATTTTATATAAAATAATAATTATTCTATATTTACTCATTTCATATTTTAATTATACTTTCTTTTAATTTCATTTTTCATGACTGAGGGTCCAGTCATAATTACCGGGGGATAATGTTATGGACATCCCCTCTAAACGTTCGTCCACGTACTGCTTATGTAATTCTCAACTATTTTATAAGAGCTCTGCTTAGAGCCCAACACTTCACTTCTGTGGTGTACATCAACAGTAATACTTCTTTAATCAACGTTTCCACTTTTTGTCTATTGTTCCCTTTCTATGGTTTTGTGTACATCATTTAAACCTTAACTTATATTAAATGTGTATTTTAATAATTCATTTTATAATAAATATTTTATTCTTAAATATAATAAAAGAGTAATTTTAAATAACCCGTGACGACCGAATCACTACAATATTAAGTCAATGATTAGAGACGACCTAATTATAAGACCGGAGTTTTCGGCACTTCTCGTAAAAGTCATTAATTGTTCGTTAAATAAGAATGAGTTGACCCATTTGTCTGATTTTGATTCATTCTATCAAATGACCAAAATTTTGATAATGTCTTTTTCTATAAATTTTTGAGACAATTAGGGATCAACTCTTAACTGAATGGTGAAGTGAGTTTATGGGGTATAACCTCTCTTAAAATTTTATTGATTGGAATCTTTTGTAGATAACAACACAATAAACAACACTTAAGTTCTAATTAAAACCCTTAAAATAACTCAACCTGTTCAGTTTGTACTCAAATAAAAATGTACTCAACCTTACAATAAAAGTATTAGAATAATCTTAATTGTAGTTCATTTTCTATTATCTAATATGTTATCTGTGCCACATAATTGATTCAGGAAATTTATGTACTGCACACCAATTATTTGATAAAATTGAATAATAATTGTTCTTTGAATCCATCGATGAGTTACGACAACTCATTATTTGTCAAACATTTGATATCTTTTCTAACATAAAGTCGTTCACAAATGGGTTTCAATTGATTTGTGTTTTGGAAATGTTTAGGCAAATATCAACAAACATTTTCCAGATCGTCATAAGTGTAATTAACCTTGTTCAAACATGGTCTGTGAATTATTTTAACACATTCTGCAAAATAAATATTATTTATAAATTTGATTTATTAAAAAAATGGAATAACATTTTTGTAAATCACCTTGTTTTAAAGTTTATTCTCGATTCTATGCTTATCTGTATTTTCGTTGTTTGAAATAATAAGATTTTTAACATTTTTATATAAAATATAAGGTTGGAACGAAAGTCTTTACGGAATTCAGGTATAACAAATTTTGTCATTGATTTTTACTACAATTGTTTTGTTTAAAATTAATATTTGTATATAATTGAAAACCGTAATTATTAGCCATCTAATTTTCATATTTAGTTTTTAAATTTATTTATTAATTTATATAAAAAATGATGAAAAGTAAACTAACTTTTTTCAAAAAATTTCTTACTTTTTATTCGATTTAATATAAAAGTTACATGAGATTTTAGAATAAATAAATTATACTTTATCTAGATATGATAATTCATTCCTTGTTTAAAAATATTTAAATAAATTTTATTTAAAATATTATAATATGTGAAATAGATCAAAATATTTATGACCATTAAATTTCGAAAACTATGAATTATAAGCACTTGCTGAGTCAAATTTAGGAAATAACACAATTAAAATTATAGGTGATCTAAGCACATTATTCAAGACAATCGTTAGCTACACAGGAGGATTATTTAAAAAAATTGCAAAAAATCAATCAAAAATTTGAAAAAATTTAAATATTTTGGGTTAAATCTAGGAGATATTTCCAAATAAGTAGCACTTAGATTAAAAATTTGAAAAATGCTTTTGAACTCTTGATGAACTAATCTATCTAGTATACATATCAAATATTTTTTCTAAGTGCTCAAATATTTTTAAAGTTGTCAATTAAAAAGTGAAAAATTTTTAGAAAAAACTCCACTCACTTTTCATGGTTTTAAAAGAAAATTAATAATTGAATTCAAGAAATAAATAATAAAAATTAAAGCTAAATATTTCTTGTTTACAAACATAAAGTCGCGGACAGAACTATGTAAGGTCACTTAAACCATAATTACTCTTGAATGGATTAATGGTTTTTAAGCGGTTTTCAATAAAATGATCCTGAATGGTTGCCAATTTTTAAAAAAATAATAAAAATAAATTTGTACCTAGATGAAATTATTTTAATTGGTGATATACCAAAAATTGATATTTTAATGAATATTTGGATGAATATTTTTTCTAACGTGTAACTTTCAATTTACACAAATATATTTTAAAAATAAGTATAACAAATTAAAAATATTGTGGTGGTCAAATGACCTCTCCGCGGCCACTTTTTTGACCAAGCCTTCAAAAAAATTTTGTTATAAATTACTAATGTTATACATGAATTCGGGGTAAAATTTTATCAGGATATCAATTATCAAATTTATTTTCTATTGGAATGGATGGTTTTTATTTTTTAACAAAAATTTAAAAAAAATAGGCTAATTTATTTCATTTCTACACTGAAATAATTATTTTCGAGATCTTAATAAAATTCTACCCCGAATTCATGTATCACATTAGTAATTTATAACAAAACATTTTTTGAAGGCTTGGCCAAAAAAGTGGCCGCGGATGTCTTGTGACCACCACAATATTTTTACTTTGTTATACTTATTGTAAAAATATATTTGTGTACATTGAAAGTTACAAGTTAGAAAAAATATTCATCCAAAAATTCATTAAAATAACAATTTTTGGTATATCAACCATTAAAATAATTTCATCTAGTTACAAATTTATTTTTATTACTTTTTTAAAATTGGCAAATATTCAGGATCATTTTATTGAAAACCGTTTAAAAATCCATTAATCCATTCAAGAGTAATTGAGGTTTAAGTGACCTTACATAGTTCTGTCCGCGATGATATATTCTTGTTACCTAATAAATATTCCATATTCATTAATAATTAGCAAGGAGATGCAGAATATTTAAATAAATATTTTTTGGGGTTTATATTTAAACCAAAACATTTGAGACAAAATACCTTTTTATTTACGATTGTTTTATAGTAATTAATAAATATTTTATGAATTTAATTGTAGTCTGAAAGCGATTTCAATATATTTAAGTATAAAATTATAAGAATTATTTGGTTAGAAGTTAGCAAAACATACAAATATTTTGTGTTTTGTTTTGTGTTCAATAAATTTTAATAAAATGTCTTCAATCGATCGCAAAAGAATTGTCGGTAAAAGTGATGAAGAATTGGATGAATTAATTTGTGGTATTTGTCACGACGTTTATGAGGAACCGGTGGTCACCAAATGCTGTCAACAAACGTATTGTTGTGTTTGTATTAATCAATGGCTTATAGATTGCAATCGGATAAATAGTACTTTTTTTAGTACTTTTTATTTCACATCTCAAATTCTATTACCAAGTTTATTTGAAAAAAGACCCCTTAGTAATCATATATATATATATATTGAAAATTTCACCTCTTTAATACGTTATATCATGGTCAAAACTCTATTATAGAAAAAAGTGACTACCAAAGGTTATCAATAATGTTTAAAAAAGTAAACAAATGATTCATTAATTAAATATAGTTTTTATACGAATAAAACTTTAATATTTGACATATATTATTGATGAAATCATTACTTTGTCATATTTTTAAGCGCGCATTTTAAATAGTCCTATCCCTACTTATAGACAACAATACCTGTCCTAATGACAGACAATACTTAAATAGTTCAGACCTTTTGCCGACTTCGCGTTCTTTAGTTAATCTGATAAACAAAATGAGTATTAAATGTGAGTATAATTCGAACGGATGTGAAGTCATATCAACTGTCGGAGAGATTAAGAATCACAACAAGACTTGTGACAAAAGACCTGTTCCTGAATGCACTTCTTGTGAGGAATCAAAGAAAGTGATCAAAGAATTAAAAGAATCGCTTCAAAGACTACAAAATGAAAAACGAACTGAAGTCGAAAATCTTAAAATAACAATTGAGTCGCTTAAGAATCGACTAAAAGTATTGGAAATGAACCAGGTAAATACACCCTTAATATTGATGTTAATCTATATTTATTTATATGAAGGAAGAGTTAATTATTGAAGCAAGATCATTTCGGCCCACTATCGATGACGTGAACAAATTTAAGGATATGAGTAACGAAATGGCAAGATCATTTCTGTATCACTCTATTAATGCAGTCAACAATTTAAGTAACAAATCGTTGCATTTAATCGCGTTTGAGATAAGAAAGGAATTGAATGAAACCTTTAAAGACTTTCAATTTGTTATTAATGTTATGACTGGAAGGTATTGGGGAATGACTAATGTACCTGTTTATAGAGGGGCTCTTCTGGTTAAATATGGGTCTCTAACTATTTATGCATTTAAAATTTGTAAATGATTAAATTTAGCAAGTTAAGATTTAGTCATTTAGTTCCCAAAGCTTTCATTTGTTTGATTATTGAATATTTTTTAAATAAAAAAGTTTTCATAAATTTATTATTAAACAAAATTTTGTATTAGATTAACAAATGTTTAACCTTGCTCAATTATTCTATTATAATATTCATTTTAATTTTTAAATAAAATATTTTTTATTCAAATAATATATTATTTATTGTTTTATAAATCAATAATATTAAACATTTAATAAATATAATAATTTTTAGCGGATTCTCAAAAAGAATAAAATTTTGGATTTCCGACCACCGAATGAGGGGCCAATTAGTTGTCCACAAACTTCTAGAGTCCGAAATCAGATAATTTGCAAATAATCCTATTCTTTGAGTTTCCTATTAATATGTTTTCAGGCTTTAAGTCTCTGTGAATAATAGGTTTCGGTTTAAATGAATGCAAATAATTGAGAGCTTTTGTTATTTGACCGAAGATTTCACACGAAATATAATATTCGGTTGAATTCATGGCTAAGTTTTAATTCTTTCAAATGCATTCCTTTTAATACTTAATACATTTTTCAAATTATCGAAACAGAATTCCATTTTAATGTAAAGACAATTATCTTTAATCCAAGAGCTGTGGTATTGAACCACAAAATCACTCTTTAATTGAGACATTGTTTTAACCTCTAATAAGAATCTCTTCGGATCTGAAAAATCTTTTTGTTAAAATTTGAATAATAGTAATAAAAATAAAAATAAACAAGTTCACCTTCTTGTGTAGAAAAATGTTTATTATCCTAAACCCATAGAATTTATTTTCAAACACATCCAGGTATTTATAGACGACTCCAAAACTGCCGGAACCCATACTTTCAACCAAATCAAGTGACCGACTCTTCAAATCAAAATGAGTTGAATGAGTCATCTCTTCAATACTTGTTTTAACAATACTTTCATTTGTATTAAGACTAACACTACTATTGCTTTGAGTTTCATAATTAACTGAAAGATTATTAGAGCTCTCATTGAGAATAGTGTGAGGGTCTATTGTATCCGAGGTATTTCTTATATCAAATTTGTGGTTTACGTTTATTGTTTGATACGTAACGTTAAGAAGAGTCCGATAGTAATCGAATTATATTTTGGAATTATATTTTTGTGCAGACTTTCCATTCAATACAAACGATGACTCTTCAGAAATGGTTGTCGCTATTAATCCAACTGAACATAAAGATTGAAATTTTGTTTTAGTGGTCAATACTTGGGGCGACACATTTCCCAAATCATTTTCTCCAAAAAATAAATGATTCCGTCTTTTCTTAAAAAGTATGTATTGTTAGCTCCCATACAAACAGACATAACATATGAAATGTTAATCATTTTTGGTTTCATTACTTTTTCCTCTTTGATTTTATGTCCCAAACGATACCTATAATTACAGCCCCAACTGTATACCTGTCAATCACTGATAACTTCAGATGATGAAAAGTAATAACTATAGACTTCAATAATCTGGTGTTCGATATAGATGCGAATTAGCGTCTGAATATAAAATTCATTTTTCTACTACCAAACCCTCCATTAAAATTCCAGGCTCACCCATAAACACTGCCCTTCGAGTTGTGTGCTATAATGATGTTACAGTTTATCTCATAACAATCGAAGTAAGTTATAAAATAAATAAATTATATTAATAAATAAGGTTTGAGGTCAAACTCAATGGACACTACATTTACGGAATTAAGAATTATATAAATTTCAGAGGGATTTTGAAGAAAGTTTAAATGGAAAATATCAAGCATGGTGAAAGGTCAAGGCTCTAGGGGGTGGTAGAGTAGGATATTTTGGGAAAAATCCTAGGGGTAATATTAGGGTAGGGTATTTTTCAAATGCCTCAAAAGCTTCTATTTTTACACTTTTAGCTCTTTATTGCTATTTTAGATTATTTAAAGGTTATTAAGTACAATAATTATCATTTATACATGCTACTTCACTAAAAAAGCTATATTTTGTTAATTTTTCACTATAAAATGAATTATTTGGGTAAAAATTGCAATAAAATATTGATGATTTTGATAAGAAATTTCAATTTAAACGTTTTTTTAACTCAAATTATTGTCGAAATTACTAATTTTCTTTAAATATTTGCCAATATTTCGAAAATTTTTAAAAAATCGGAGCCTGCGCTTCGCGCCTGCATCGATTTTCTATGGGGACTCCTATTTCTCATTTTCTCAAGGAAGGGGGTATTTTGCTAATTTTGGCCTCGTAGGGGGATTATTCCGGAAAAGCCCCTTTTCGACATCCCTGAAAATATTCAATATTTAAGGAACAACACAACAAAACCTGTTATTATATGAATTATCCAAGGGAGTTATGTTCCTTGCAAACTACCACAACAAAATCAACTATGACTTGAATGGTTTCGAGAGTGGTGGTCCTGACGGATCACCACATCAAAATGGGAGAGCACAGCCTACCACTCCTCTCCGTTACTATCAAAAATAGGAATTAACTTCCCGCCATTAAATATCCAGTGTTATAAGGGTAAATTTAACAAGATAAATGAACCAGATCAGTTCAACACAAAGAAAATCCAGAGTTTCAAATATAATAGAAGTCAATACTTAGGTTACATTCAAAACTAAGGGAAGAGAAATCAAGAGATGGCTTTTCATCATTGAATGTCACAAAACTGATTTTGGTTATTCCTTCGAAAGAGTGGTAGAAAGCTATAAATTTAAAATGGAAAAGGGTAATTTTAATATTATTGATGTTTTGAAGAAAAAGTTTGATAAAATTGATTTAATATAAACTCTCAACAAAACCAAAGATTTAGCACTAATTTTCTAAGAGTATTATATATAATTGCAAGCAAATTCCTCTTTATAAAAGATGTCAGAATTTTATTTTAAACCGAGATGCAAATCCCTTCACTCCTGGCCAACTTTTTTCTGTACTCAAATCACACGGTTGTATCCTATTTCCATTTAGAAAAACTTGGACATAACGAGGCTTTTGTTATAAGTTTTAACTGTTGCTGAATGTTTAATACAATTGAAGGCAATTCAGAGTCATTTAAATTTAAAGGTAATTGCCAAGATGCAACACCCAGGGGTCAATAGAACTGATAATTCACACAACTCATAGCAATTAGTGCAATAGATTTTAATTCACAAAATTATTTATTACATTTTAAAAAAATAAATATAACAAAATTGTTTGGCTTATATTAATATTAATTTTTATAAAATGATGACTTGTTTATAGTTTTTTAAATACGCAAAATATCAATCGTAAAAGAAAGCACTGGTTGTATAACAAGTTTAACGAATATCTATCGAAGTATTCATTATAATGAGATTATAAGAGCACAATTCTTATATTAATTGTTTTTTGTTTTCCCATTTCTAACAATACCCTCGTTAAAAACGAGGTATATGTTACATCGAGGTTCGTTATAAAGAGGTTACACTTTATTAATATAATGAATCACCTAGCAATTATCATAACGTTATATGGAGTGCTGAGATATAGATTTAGAGAATTTTTATACGAGTGGTAAATGTATTGTTTTATTTGAAAAGAAAAGGTGCTATAATAAATATTATTATTATAACATTATTTAAAATTAATATTTATAATAATATGTGTAAAGATTCTAAAAGTTAGATCAAACGTGTGAGACAAGACTAATTTTATAATTTAAATAATTACAAAATAATTGTAAAAAGAAAGATATTACAACCCAATTAAGTATTTAAAGTTTTTTGGTCAGAAGTAAGCAAAACATACAACAATTTATAGTTTGTTTTGTTTTAACAGATATTAAAAATGTCTTCAATCGATTGCCAAAGAATTGTCGGTAAAAGTGATGAAGAATTGGATGAATTAATTTGTGGTATTTGTCACGACGTTTATGAGGAACCG
>JAQFZM010003962.1:0-10248 GCA_034695785.1 Galumna obvia
GAAAACCGCTTTAAAATCTATCAAGCCATTCAAAAACTATCTAGGTTTAAGTGACTTACCATAGTTATGTCCTCAACCGTATGTTTAATTAAAAATATATAATTAAATTTTTTATAATGAAATAATCTAGTTTAAATTATTAAAATTTATTAATACATTCAAACCTCCATAACTTTACCCCTTTATTATGGAAACACCTCTATAAATGAAACGGATTTCCAGGACTCGATTCACTTCCATAGGCAACCTTTGAAAATAGTTCTAGATCAATTCGGATGTTTGTTCAGTGATTTCAATAAATACAATTAAAAACTTCACCCACTCTGACTTAAACTTCATCATTGCTAGTATTATGTGTCACATTGTTCCAAAGTTCGAAAATAATTCTATTAACATTATTTTACTCATTTATAGATTAATTTTAATCAAAGAGTTTTTCTGTTAGTGTTTATGTGAATAGTTATGCTATAATTAAAAATTTCCTTTTCAAATATTTTGAAAGAAATTTATTTATATGCATAAAAACTGTAATAAATACATAATTTTATAAAACTTATTTATGTTGTATTTTAAAGTTATGCAGTTTGTGAAGAATTTATTAAATGTCGTCGAATGCTAATTATTTAAATTATATGATTATTTTCAAATAAATTATCATTTATACTATTTATATAAAATAGAGAAAATTGTATCTTAAACTTTGATATAAACCTTTAAAAAATTAACAAAAGATGCCTTACCTTACCTTGATTTTATATTTCACTTTTGATGCAAATTCATAACTGATAACAATTTATTACACATTCATATAATTTCCATAATTATAATGTATGATTAACTTATTTTTTAAATGCATTGTGGGTTTGATCTTAATAATTGTTTTACAATGAATCCCAAATCAGTCAAATTATTTTAAATTGAAAAAACTGTAAAAAAGACAGTAAAATAAATTTAAATAATTACCATTATTTTAAAATATTTAAAATGGTGTCGGCCATAGAAGATTTATTTTACTAAAACATTTAAAAACGGAATTTTATGACAAATGCCCACTTTTTTTTAATATTAATTCTTATTCTTTGCGGAAAGTATTTTTGATGAAATACTAGAAATTTTCAGCACAGACTCAAAAATGTATTCACGATTTTAATATAAAAAGAAATATTATACTAAATAATTCTTTTTAATTTATTTAATTATATTAATTATGAATAAATATTTAAAATAAAATATTTTTAGCGTTTAGTAGTCCCAGAATATACATGGTTACAATTTTCACCATCAATTTGGTAAACTACATTATTTTTATCAAGGTTATTTTTGTTTCGTGAATATTTCTAAGGAAAATAACCTTGCAAAAAACAAATTTAACATTAAGTTTACTTAATACTTTACGAATACGTTCACCCAGGTGATATAATAAGGGATAGAAATTAAGCGATTACTATCAAAACCATTTACAGAAGAGTTAGTAAAACTAGCTTGATATTTATTTTGCATTTGTTAATCGTATTGGAAATTAATGATTTAGGGTAGTTGTTTTAAACACGAACATCCTTTATAAATGCAATCTCTTTTTCTAATTTATCTAGATTTTTATGTGAACATATCCTTGATAACAAAGTTCTAATACCAGATCTTCTGTTATCCAGGTGATGATTTGAGTAAAAATTAAGATATCTATTTGAATGAATATTTTTACTATAAACACTAGCAATTAAATCACCGTCTTTTCTTTAAAGTTTTATATCTAAGAATGAAATTGAATTATTTGCTTCATTCTCAATTGAAAATATTATATTAGACAAAGTTTCCCCTAAGAATTAATTTCATTTTAAAATTGTTTTAAATATCTCTCGTTCATATTTGGAACACTGTCGTTGACATAAAATCTTGAAAATTTAGGTTTATATTTAAAATTAATATTAGCATATTCAAATTTGTGTGACATTAGACATTGAGCTATAATAGGGAAACGATTTTTACCCATTTGAGTGCCGGAAACCTGCTTATAAAAATTTCCAGTAAAAGCTAATATACACTTTTGTACGTAGAGCAGTCTTGATTAGAATTTGTAGATTGAAATATATAAATCTTACTAATTGTTTATTTTCACAAATATTGCTGGTATCAAATTCTCATATCCCTCCACTCAGTTAACGGAATGAAATCAGAGATCACATTTTGGTGATTTCAGTTTCAATTGTGCCGATGAAGGCACTCATGAAAGACTCAGTTGTAGTCCGAAAGCTCCACAAATACCAAAGTTTTTGGTCTATGATAACATTCTGTCAATTGTAAGTAACGACTTACTTCCCTTTAAAATATCGAATAATTCATTTTGCTAAAACTTTACTTCAATTCATTATATAATTTCCTGTCTTCTCTAATGCTATAATTTTTTTACGTCTGTGCTTTGAGCGTCCTTTACCTGTTTGCGCAAATTGCTGAGCTCTTGAAATTCCATCGTTTAACATATATTTTGAGGTTCTCCTAACATTTTTAATAATAGAATCTTTTATATATTAACCTTGCAACAAGTCTGGAACAACGTTCACACATTTTGAGAGTCCTAAGGGTTTCAATATATTTTGAAATATTAATCTAACTTTGATATTGAGAACCTTGAAATAATAAGGGTGAAAACCCCCACCCTGCTTGAATTTTATAAAATTCAATATAAGGATTAGCCATATTTTTTGAAAATTAGTTTAAAAATAACTCTTCCTGATTCAAATGAAACAGGAGTTTTTTGTCTTTTTTTCATTTCTATATAAATGGTATAAACATTTCGAGACTGTCAATTTATAAAATTCCGAGATGAGAACGTTTAAGTGATAACAGCCCCATACGTTTTATTTCCAGGTACAGCTATAATTCTTAATAATGGCGCATACTCATCACCAACAAAACTGTTTTCAACTATATCAGTATAAAAATATAAAGCAAAAAACTTGCCATAATATCAACAACTATTTTAGGTAAATAATAAGCCAACTTCATAAAAAACACCTTTTTTATTTCTTCGAAGCCATCATGAATAATGATTTTATTGAGATTAACATTTTTAAATTTTTGTCAATCATTTAATGTATTTAAATCTATTACATTATTGTTATGCTTGTTAAATATAGTCTCTCCTTTTATAGAACCAATCTTAATATATTTTCATGGCCTATACCAAGTAGAGGAATACATTTTAACATGTCTTTGGTTTTCTTATCTAATATGAATCCATTGTCAATTTTAATTTTAATTTTTCTAGAATCCTTTTAAATTTTTGGACATATCTTTGGAAATATCTTTGTAGCTGTAGAAATGAATCATAATTCCGTTTTCGATGAGGAAACTAATGAAATGTGGATTTCTTTATTATACCATGATTTTAAATAAATAATTTCTGCAACTCCAACTCTCCAATCTTCATTTGAATGAAAATTGAGACTTCTTTTAATTGTAGTATTGTATGATGTTATTGAATTTGCAAAACACCCCCTTTATTTGTCACATTACTTTGTAATGTTATATATTCTTGATTCATTGACATTTTGAAATATTTTTATAACATACACATATATTACAAATTTCTTCTTGATGTTCACAAAGATAGCATTTAGTCACTATAACAATCAATTAAATAAAGACGAGTACTCCTTTACATTCCATTATAAATTTTATAAATTTCTTTCTGAGGGGTGTATATCAAGTTCAACTTTTTCAATATCAGCTTTGAACTTTGGGTTGGGCATTATATACCTTAATGAACTTGTTAAAATAACCGTCCATAAATTAAGAATACCCCATTGAAAGATTAGATTGAGCAAGCTCACACAAACAACAATGAAAATTAAGATATGACTTTGTTTATTTCTTAAAACTTAGTAAGTTTTATTTCTTCCTTTCAAGGTCTTATCTATTTTATATACTTGATCAGTCTAATTTGGATAATTCCGCCTCTGGTGGACGCCTAGTACATATTTTTTCTTACATACTCACCTTCTTTTAATTTTGAAGTTTTCATTTTTCTTAAATATCTTTTATTTTCATAACCATATAAATTTTTAAACGCTTTCATTTTCTTTGAAAACCTCAACTGGAACCATCTAAATAATTCTATGGAACGATTTGTTATATGATCTCAAAATATTGTGAAGTTCAGATACATATTCCCTTTTTCCAATCAAAGTGAAATATTTGAACATTATATTTTTTAAAGTTTTATTAAAACGTTAAAAAATTAAACATTTAATTTCTTTATTTTTCGTGAAAAAATGATTAATATTATATTTCTTTATTAATGCTTTGAAAAGTGACTTGTCAAATTCTTTTCCTTTATCGGTCATTTATTTAATAGGTTAATTAAATTTAATGATTTCTTCTATAGCGCTAGCAAAATAAAATTAATTTTTATTTTTAAAAGGTATACAATGCTTATTTTAGAGAAAACATCTATTTTAGTTAATATGAAAATAAACCGGTTATTTTGTTTTGAAAATTCTTTCATATCAACTAAATCAGCTTGAAAATTTTCGTTGATTTTTTCTGCGATTATTTGGTTCCTCTTGAATTTTTTTCTTGATTGATTATGTAAAGTATATATAATTTGCTCTTCAAGATACCTTTTAAAATATTTCATTGACACATTATTATTAATTTTCTTTTCTTCCCATATAATCTTTCAGAATTATCGAATATTATTTTCTATTTAATTTAATTCGTAGGTCTTCATCATAACCTATTGTTCTTGCTAATTTGAGAATAAATTTTAAGAAACGATGTATTTTAACGTATATTTTTGATTTAATTTTATCAGAAGTTTATTCTACAGGCTCAATAATAGTGTCTTCATCATAACTTCTGCCTCACCGCTTTCGAACTGGTTTTATCTAACCGGAACTACAGTCACTGCTCTTGCTGACTGTATTTCTAATTACTTAAATAATAACTGTTGTTAAAATCAGTAAAACGAATTTTAAAAAATAACCACTTTGTTTAAATAACTTTTACTTTTTGACAACTAACTTCGGATGTTGATGTATTTTATCTTGCACTTGTATATATTTTTAAAACTTTTTTATTTCAAACGGCGTTAGTTGCAATTTTAATTTTTAAAGATAAATATTGTTAACAATTTCCTAAATCGCAACGAAAATATATACACTTTTCGAAATTTCATTAAGAATCGAGTTTTTTTAAAGGTTAGGACTTTGTATCACAAAGTATATGCATCGTTTTCTTGCATTTTCTAAGGTTTTTAAATATAATTACGGTTGACATTCTATTGGAGTTACTTTAAAATATGTATCTTTGCTTGGGATGATTACTGTACTTAATCGTTAATTTTTACTTGTGGACTGCTTTCCATCATTTAAAAAATAGCCGTGTAGAATAGATGTAGCTAACCTAAAAGCTTAAATCAAAAATTTTGGATTTTCTGTGAACATGCCTCAATAAATTGTTCTGATGTGATTTGTATCTTCAGGATCTTTAAATAAAGCAAAATAATGCGCTGTTTTTCTTAATAAATTTGGAATTTTTCTCAGATTAAAATAATCTTGAATAAATACAAAAACACTTTGATATTCATGGTGGGTACCTACTGTGAATAATTCCCCGATAAAACGGTTTTTTTTCTATTTTATCCATTATATCATCAAGAACAATTATATCTTTATTATTTGCATCTTCTTCAGGCATTCCTTGGTGATAAGTATAATTTACATGATAAAGTGGTTCATTATAATAGTTTTGCCATTTCACATAACATCACAAAACATTAATGTTTTATTTACTCCATTAATGATTTGTTTTTGATTTTCTAAAATATTTTAAATATCACGAATCCAAATTAAAGCCTATAAAGATTTTGAAATATATACAGTTTTTTATTTAAACTAATAATTTATTTCATACATATTTGAATAAAAGCAAATTGTTTATAATTACACAATCTTTCACATATAATCTAGATATTTATAAAATATATTAAATAGATAAAATTTCAAGAAACTTTAGAACAAGGTGAATTTGAAAATTATAATGTATTTCTAGAATACGTTTATTACCTTTTCCAAGTTACAGTTTTTTATTTATTAAAATTAAATTTCTTTAATTTTTAAATTAAAATCTATAATTAATTATAATAAACAGAGTAATTTTTATCAAAAGAATCAAATTTAAATTAAATAAAATCTTTAAAATTTTAATAAATAATAAATTTTATTTATTATTTAAGAAGTTATTAAAATTATTTTCTATAAATTATGCATTTTAGACATTAATACAATTTATCGCTTTTCTATCAGCCGGAAGTCGAGTTAATACAACTCTTCATAATTAGGTAACGATTCTGTTTCACTATTTTCTGTTTTATTACTTCGAAAATCGGCCAAAATAATTATATTCTCTTCAGGGTTTATATTACCCCCTATCCTTAATATTTGTATTGATTCTATCGTTGTAGTCATTCCAAACTAAGAGACTTATCTTGGAAAATCAATTATTAAAATTAGGATTAGTTGTTGAAGTTTGTTAAATTAATAATAATTAAATTCTCTACACTAATTTCACTTTGATTGTCATTATTATATAAATTTCATTTTCAACAAAATCAATTTACTTTCAGTTTTGAAGCTTAAATAAATTTATAAATAATAAAAATTAGTGAAAGTGAAGTCAGGTTTCGACGAGAGTTTAATCGAGTTAATGACCGATTCAGACATGAGTTGTGGTCAGGATTTATTTGAGGTCAGTAATTGTTGATTGGAAGGCTCGCCGACTGCGCCAATTGTAACAGGTTTAACTCTAGGTGGTCAAATAATTAGCCAAAGATTTATTAAAAAAACAAATTTATTTTTAAAAAATCTACTCATATATAAACATTTAAAACAAGTGTTGGACACTATTAACAAAAGAGTAGTCACAATTGTATGGTTCGAAGTCTAAATCAGAACTGAACAAAAGCATTGATTTTAGCGGAAAAGGAAAACTTATTTAGAGTCATATGATTATGAGTTTTATCGCTAAACTTTATGTGTGAATATGAGCAAATGTTAGGAATGATTTGACAGTAAAACATAGAACTGTCTCAAATTCAATATGAATTTTCTCTATTACTAAATATATTTATTTTTAAATGATAATTGAGATAAATTATTTTTAAAAATTTGATTTCTTTTTGTTATCTTTTGAATTTAAAGTAAAAATAATTAAATTTTAAATATTTTCATATTTTCTTAAATTTCTACTCAAATTATGAAATATTGTTCATAAAATACCTTTTTAACTAAAATAATGGAATTACTATTAATTTAATAATTTTATCTACTTAAATACTCTAATTGGAAATCTTATTATAAATTATTGTTAGTGTGACCAGGTAAAATTTTGAAAATAAAGCATTTTCTTCTTAAAAAAAGAGCAAATAAAGCATATTTTTTTTAAAAATATAGCAAAAAAGCAGTCTGCTATTTTATTGATATTTTATATATTATTAGATATAACCTTTTTAATGCATTTATTATTATTATTATTATTAATATATTCATTGAGTTTCAAATGATTTAAAGAAAAGTTATTTAGGATATAATTCTCTTTACTAACTGAAGTGATAGATAATTTGTTCTTCTTATCGATCCCAACATTTAAGTAAACCATCAACAATTTGACGAAATCATCAACAATAAGTATAGACATTTCCGCTTCAATTAAAATTAAAGCATTTGGCAAAGATTGTAGAGATTTAAATTGGCAACTTTCCTCAAGATTGAGATAAGTTTCAATAGATATAAAGCACAATCGATATAGGACACAGACTCATTTAAAGAAATGCTTTGAAATTCAGTAATAATGAAATGAGTACTATAATAAATAAATGTGTCTTCAAAAAGTAGGTTGATCACTAGCTTAAATTTAGTATTTAAGTATGATAACTTATCATTGTTGAATAAAACATAATTAATTGATCGATACCCGGTTTAATTCTATCTGATTTAACTGATAAATTCTGATACATTTTAATAGCAGATGACTTCTATTTATGTGTAACAGACTTCTGCTGAAGTTTAGGAGAAACACCGCCAAACTTTACAAAAAAATTAGTGTTACATAACTGACAATTCGCGTTGAATTCATCCTTTCTTTTTTAAAGCCAACTCTTGAAATAATAATTTTTTTAACGAAAATTCGCGAAAAATTATATAGATTATTTTTATTGTGAAGCTATTTTTAAAAATAAATATTAAATATGATTTAAAATAATGTCATTCTTACGTAATGAGTGCATATCAAATCTTTGAATACATGTTTTGAAATATTTGTATTAAAAAATATCAAAATTTGAAATGATTTACAGTTTTTGTCTAAAATTTTTAATTTTAACACAATTATAGCTTTTTAAAATATAAAGCATTTCTTATATGCTTTATTAGTAAAATAAAACAAGATTGAAAATTTGTTTAAAAAGTGCAAAATGCTATTTTTTAAAGCATGGCTGGCCACCCTAATTATTGGTGTCATAATAATATGCAATTTTAAATTTTGATTTTCATATTAGGTTTAAAAATATAGTTAATTCAAATTAGAGATCCCACTTTTGAACCCTTCCCTTGAGGGACCCTTATCTCTTAAGGGACCCGTAAGGGTAGGGTCAGTAAAATTATAGCAAGGGAAGGGAGGGAAATAGAATAATTAAGGTAAAGGAATAGATTCCCGTTTTGTTTTGCCTAAATCCCTCACCCTTAATATTATGCTAAAAAATCTAAATTCAAGGAGATGTTGAAAATTTTTTATAAGAAAAATATTTCTTTTATTCATTAAAACATTAAATTATCGAAAATAGTTCATTTATATTAATTTTAATAAACTCTTTATTTTTCTTATGTAAAATTAATATATTTCTTAAATTTTTTGAAGTTTATTAAGTTTTAAGGAAAGGGACAAAAAGGTTTGGAAAAATTTAAAAAAGTTGGAACTCTAATTCAAATTTTCGGTTGTTTTTTAGCATTTTGCATATGATAATTGGTTTTTCAAATATAACATTAAAACAAACAAAAAACTAAGAATTTCCGACAAAAAAGGAAATTTTCAAATTCTTAAAACATAATATTTTGACTTAAATCCTCAATTTTGGACGATTTTATTCAATTTTTAAATTTATCCTATATTTTTTTCAAAATTTCAAAATTAATTACAAGCAGAGTTTTTTCTAGCATTTATAACTGATTCTAGTTATTTCCTTATTTCGAATTTCGTTACTTGTCACAAAATGTCTTTATAATTTTATATATATTTATAAGTTAAAAAATTTCTTGATTACATAAATTATTATTTACCAAATTGATTGAATTTTATTTGTATGAAAATATTTCTTGAATTTTAATTTTCTGTATTTCATAATTATTTTCATATTAAAAGCATTTTATGAGTTTTTTTATATATTACTCGAAATATGGAAAGTATTTATTAATTTTAGATAGAATTATCATTTTTATCATTAAACTTTAAATTTGATTTAAAAAAAGTACTATTTTAAGGAAAAATTTAATCGGCAGTTCTAACATATCCTATATGTAAATAACTTAATATTTGCATAATCAAGAAATTATTTTAATAAAAAATTACAGTTTACAAAATTAATACCTTGTTGATTACACTTATGCTATAAAAGCAATTTTTAAAGAAAATAATAGTGAAACTTCAGTTATATCTGTCTGTAATGAAGAGGCAGATAAATTTTCATAAAACCTAATATTCATAACAGGCAAAATGACATTTATTATTCATTTTATTAATACGTATTAAAATCGGTTACTGAACAAATAAAAATTTAATATTTTATTAAAAAGATTTTTAATTTTAGTCCATTTTGAAAGATTCAATTGACATTTGATTGCTTTTCATTGATATCATCCAAGATTTAAGTAATATTTTCTTACATGTATTCTTATTTATATGGGAATCAATAAAATAACAAAACAAATTAAACATTTCTTATATATTTAATAATTAATGATTCAATATTATTATTAATATAAATTTTATTTTTATTTATAAATTTTTTATAAATTCAAATTATATAAGTTTATTTATTAACAAAGATTTTATTTTATTAATAATCGATGACAACGAGTGAAAAAAACTGTAACTTTTATTATTGGTTTTGATAAACTTCCTCTTTAAAATTTATTTAATATAAAATGTATTAAAAACTGGTAAAGGTTTATTATTTACAATAAAATTATTACAATA
>JAQFZM010003963.1:0-10247 GCA_034695785.1 Galumna obvia
GCCAAACTATTATTAAGTATAAACACCAAGGAGCTATCAACAGTTAGGAGCGAAACAACTCGGAGCTTCTACTGTATTTTTATATATTATTACTCTTCTTATGAGAATTAAAATGTTGTAAACAATTTTATTATATAAAAAAATGTTTTCAACTCTTTTTATATTTATATATATTTTTTAATTAATACAATAAAAACTATTTTTTTTATTTATGATTAAATACAATAATGATAGGATTTAAATAAATGTTCTTGTTCCAAATTAAATTCAAGCCATTCATTAAAATGAGTGCCCATCGGATACAGAATCAGTTGGAGATCACTATTTACAAATCATTAACTATTATTAATAGTCTTTTATTTTGTTTTCAAAGAAATAATTTAAAAATAATGTTTTTTCATTTGAATCATTCATTTGACGTAATGTTACGGTCATTGGATTTCTCTTAAAATCAATGGATTTAACAAATAAATTGTATTTTATTGAAATTGAGTGACGACACCAAATATTGTAATAAAACTTTTGTATATTATTTCCCAGAAAACTATAAATTAGTTTAAAAGCGAGACTTAAACTCATTACTCCTGATTTCATTCGTAATGTTCACCAGTTTTAAGAAATCTCCTTGGTAAAGTTAAATCCAATGATGAATTATTCAGTAAGTTTTACCATAACTCAATCTATAAATGTTTAATAATCTGTTATTAATTTACAGCTAATCATTAGTTTATTAGTATTTTTGATAATAGGCGAGTCAGCTCAGGCAGGGTATGATCCCTATAACCAAAGGTTTCCCAGTTATGGAACCCAACATAACGTTCACTTTCCTTATCGAGACATTTCATACTATCGGCCACAATATGGAAATTATTATTCCTATCCACCGACTAATCCCTATGGATATCCTTTTCCTTATTTCAATAATTATGGTTAAGTCACTCAAAACTAAAATGTTGTTAATTTTTAAAAACATTTCATCGAATTTAATATTCTTATAAAATCATCCATCAATTCATTTATCATTTCATATCTCAAGGTTTTCATTAAATGGAATTTTTCTATTAATATAAAATTATTTCGAAAATATGTAAAAATTCATAAGAAATGGTGAAAAGGGTTTGAAATTTTGCAAATAAATTAGTTTTTCTTATTTTTTGTTTGAAAAAATTTAAAATTTTAATTAAGAAAATAAATATTAAAATAAAACTAATAATTCAATAAATAAGTAAATAATTCACTTGAATTAAGGGTTAAAAATAAACAAGTTTATTTTGTGAAATACTTGGTATATTTTTATAATAAATGGTCAATGTTAATCCAATTATCTATTTTTTACAAAAAAAATGTTGGTACAATGTACTTCAATCGATTAAAAATACAAAAATAAATCCCTTCAAAACTATTCGCTCAGATATTGTAAGGCATACAATGTATGCCCTCATCTAAACATGTTTTGTTATTTGCTTACTCATATATTTACAGTTAAACTAATTAGAATAAACTATTATTTCTGATGGGAACAGAATTTTGCCAAAAATTTCCAGTTTTCGAGGCACACAAAAATGTAAACCCAATGAGAGAACTAATTGAGTATTTCATAGTATTTTCAGGTCTCAATCATTTATATAAAGTTAAGTTAAGATTATATATTTGCTATTTTTTGCTCAAAAATAATTATCAAAGGATTATAAAAAGCATCTGAAAACTACTTTAATTTGAAGTGAATCTGAAAATACAATAAATTACAAAATTTTCTCATTTTTGATAAAAAAAATGTATATTAACTCAAAATAAGTTCATTAATAAATTCAATTAATACTTGTTTTTGTACTAAAAATATAATTTTTAGAAGATTTTCGATAATTTACTCTCAATTTCTTACATTTGGGACATAATTTGAAGCTGTGTTTGACCTGATTCTTGTTACTATTAAAAGTAGATATTATACAAATAATAACACTCTTGTCAAATATATACAGGTTTTAGTAGAAAATAAAAGTTTTTAAAAAACAGGTTTTGCTAACTTTGCAACTCAAACGGTATGTCAATACTATATGTAATACCCCCATAAGATCTCATTTCTAGAGTACGACTAATTTCATAAGTATTGGTTCATTGCAAAGATGACTCTCTTGTGATTAACAGTTAAGAGAAAACCAAAATATATTCATATGTTTTAGTGGTTTTGATAATGAATTAAATTGATTGAAATATATTAATGAATTTCAAAGTCATTATTAAATTCTGTTTTTATTGAATGTTTTGTCAAAAGTTTTGTTTTGACTTTAGTTTTGATTAATTCTGTTATTCATTATTCAAATCCATATATATTTTTATGACAAACATCTGAAAAATGGATAAATTATTACAATCTTGGAATGAATGTGAAAATGAAGTATTTGCTAGAGTGAAGGGTAAGTTTTATGTGCCATCACTTATAATAACTGATAATTAATAACTTCATAAAGAATTATCGATAGTTTGTTGTAATATTAATATAATTAATAATATAACCAAGGTGAGATTCCAGAATGGTTGACCGGGGATATGTTGCGTTTGGGTCCGGGCAAATGGGATTTGGGCAATGATTTTACACTTAACCATTGGTTGGACGGCTGCGCCATTATATGTAAATTTTCAATAAAGAAGGGAAGAGTGTCTTTCAAATCGAAATTCTTAGAATCCGATGCCTATAATAAAATGGTTTGAATCAATTGAGTCGTTGTCACAAACTTTGAGCAAAGATTATCACTTCAGGTGACAGTAAACCGTCCAGTTTTCACTGAGTTCGGCACCCGTGCATTTCCTGATCCCTGCAAAAACGTATTCTCGCGATTCTTCTCCCAAATAGTTCCGTCAGATCTAACAGACAACGGATGTGTTGGTATCTATCGCTTGAAAGACGAGTATTACGTGGCGTCTGAGACCTGTAATGTGTGGAGATTTGACCCAAACTCACTTAAAGCAAAACAAAAGGTTGGCTCTAAAATAGCCTAAAAATAGCCTTGATCAAATAGCTCAAATCATCTAGGTAAATTTGGATAAAGCAGTTGGAGTAAATTTAGCAAGTGCACATGTTCAGTACATTGATTCAGAGCCTTACGCATATAATCTGACATCAAGTTTTCTAAAAGGATTAAAATATCATATAATCAAAATACCTGTTCAACGAACAGAAGAGGACACTATCGAAAGCACAGGTTTTATACACAAATCGAGACTTTAATTACTAGAAATTTATTTGAAAAAACAGATGAAACTGTTTTCAAAAAGGCCTCAATTCTTGTTTCATTGCCCTCGAGTTGGAACACTTGTATCACATATTATCACAGCTATAGTATAACTGAGAACTACATTGTATTCCTGGAACAACCATTACTGGTCAATGCACTTAAGTTGGCCACCTGTACACCAAAGGGAAAACCACTCAAAGATTGTTTTGAGTGGTGTCCCAATGAAAAGGTAGAGATATTTTTTAATGAAAATTATATTTATTTATTAAAAATATTTCTCTTTGTTTTAAAGACAAAGTTTTATGTCGTCGAGAAGTCGACCGGAAAACTGGTTATGAATTATTACTCGGAATCCATATTTCATTTCCATCACATCAATGCCTACGAAGAGAATAATCACATCATTTGTGATATAATAACATACGACGACTCATCCATTCTCGACAAGTGGTCGTTAAACAAACTCCGGGCAAATGATTGGGACCCCAAAAGCCCTCCCATTCCGCGCCGATATGTTATGCCTTTGCCTTTACCCGATAGAAAGGTTATTATTAGACCATTTTTGAATTGACCATATTAATTTAATGTTTATTAATATAAAATTGAAATAGTTTGAAAAGGGAAAGAATTTGGTCACTTTAGGTCAAACCGAGGCTAAGGCTCATTTGAATGAGAAGTCAAATGTATGGCTAATACCGGAACAGTTGGGTTTACCAGGTTTTGAATTACCGACAATTAATTATAAATATTTCAACGGAAAGAAATACCGCTATTGTTATGGAAGTGGTATCTTTGAGAGGGGACACTTTGCTAATTCGGTATACTTTATGCTCTTCTATCAAAACATTTGATTCTAATTCCTAAATATTTGTTTATATAGATCTGTAAACTGGACGTTACAACTAAAGAGGCCCTTACGTGGAAAGAGTCAGAAACTGCATATCCTGGCGAATGTCAGTTTATCGCACGTCCCGGTGCTGTCGAAGAAGACGATGGATTAGTTTTATCTATTGTTTTAGAATCTGATCGAACAAAACCTAATTTCCTCCTTATTTTGGACGGAAAGTCATTTAAAGAGTTGGCCAGAGCTGAGATCCATTTAAACGAAGCTCACATTCCGGCCACTATTCATGGATTGTTTAATATTTGTGAATAAATGTCTCACTTTTACCATTAATTTCGTAAATATATTCTTCACAACACTTTTAATAACTTCTGAAAATGTAAATCAATATTAAATAAAATACTTTTATTGAATAAAAATGAATAATTGATCAAAATTTTGACATATTATCACATAATTAGTTTTATAATCTTGGTAAAAAGGGAATTTTCTTCTAATATATTGAAAAATACATTAGAAATTCATTTAAATATAATAAAATATATTAGAAAAATATACTTGATAGAAAAGATTTATCATTTTGTTCTAGTTTTGAATAAAATTAATTGAAGTAAAAGCTATTTATTTTGAGAAACTAAATAAGTCATAGTTTTGTCATTTTTTTAATAAATAATATTGACTTCAAATTCAATAATAAATGTTTGAGAATTAGAACAACAAAAAAGACTTCAATTCAAATACAAGATATGAGAGATATTTATATTTCATTCATTAAATTATTTTTAAGCGTCAATTCATTCAAATTTGGTTTTCATTTTTAAATCTTATATTTAATTACTATTCAATAGTTAAAAGAATATTTAAAAAAATTAAATTATTTTCTATAAATTAAGTGATTTTTTAATTTTCAATTTTAAACTTATATTTATTGAAATTTAAAGTTTTAATTTGATATAAATAAGAATTATTCTTTAAATGAACTTGACAAATTCTTCATTTGATAAGAAGATATTAAAATGATCTCGTCACTCGATTTGAATGGAACATTTCTAACTGTAGCCACAAATCTGGTAATAATAAAAAATTAATAATTAATAAAATTTTTATAATTATTGACTGTTAAGAGTCCGCCCTATGTTTTTCTTGAAGACAATTATGAATACATTCGTTGGAATTTAAGTGGTTTTGAGATACGATTATTACATGAAATGGAAAAACGTTTCAATTTCAGTCACAAAATTGTAACATGCAACAATGATTGGGGCGTACAAATAGATAACGATTCCTGGACTGGAATTATTGGCAAAATTGTGTCAAAAGTCAGTTATTTATAATTAATTTAATCATTTTATAGAAATTATTGTATTAAAAAAGATGTGTTCAATATTTGCAAAGGAAGCGCACATAGGATTGGGTGGACTAACCATAACAGAAGAAAGATCTAGATATGTTAACTTCACAGAACCTCATATAATAACTACAGTATCGTATGTAACGCCTCCACCAAAAAACAAACCAAATATGACTCTCGTTATCGAACCCTTTGATTCTCTGGTTTGGCTTTTTATTATATTATCTCTGGTTTTGGTTTTGTCCACCGAAGGACTTATTAGAAGATGTGTTCACTACGACTTAATGCGAGTCAAGTGGGGAATCATTTCACTGCTTTTGAAGCAAAAGATGGATTGCGATCCGCCAACTTTTCTTCAGCTCAGAATTTTACTTTACTTTTGGACTCTGGCCACTCTTGTACTTACTTCTAGTTATGGGGGACGCCTTTACTCACTGATGACAATTCCCAGTAGAGCCAAACCAATTGACGAATTAACAGAATTGGCTGCAGAGCAGAGAAGGGGTCAAATCAGAGTTACGGCTATCGGCGGCTCTTCTTATTTTGAAAGTCTTAAGGTTTTTGCTTTTATATGACTTTAAATATCTTAAGCCTTAAACCTTTTGAAAGCATATTATAAGTTATAATTTTTAGACTAGTTCAGATTTAAGACATCTTTAAAGTGGAAAACATGATTTAACTATTTAATCTAGTTACATTTTAAATATCAGTATCAAAATATAGATAATTTGAAGTGTATTTTAATTATTTTAATTTTCATTTCTTAACTAATATTTCTTAAAAATAGTTTTTATTAAATAATTTCAGCGAGCAAATTATGGAGTGTATAAAGAACTTGGCAAATATTTAGAAGCAATTAAGAACAAAGAACAAGGTATTATTGCAGTCATCAATGCTTCAAAACCAACGGCTTATATATCAACCAGAGATTCCTTAGTTTATGGGTTAACTCGATTCGGGTCAGAATACTTATATTTGCCGCCACCGACACAGGAGTCCACTCTATTCATCGATTTAATGGGAATCGCTTTTCAGAAAGACTTCAAATATAGGAATCACTTCAATAAATTGTATAAACATTTTTTATAATTATTTATTTTATTAAAAAATTTTCGTTTTTAGAATTAAAAGCCTTAAAATCGGAGGTTTTCTCGACTATTGGCGACACTTTGAGAATAGAATATTAGTCTCTAAAATGGGAGTCAAACCATTAGAATCGAGTGAAGACTTAACCTATTATAGAGTGCATGATGTGCTTCAGATCTATCAATTACAAAGTGCTTTATATCTCTTCACTTTTTGCATATTTCTCTCTATTTTACTACTTTTTATTGAATTACTTTTAAATAATAGAGAATTAAAATGTCATTCAATGCATTAATCGATTGATAAATCTTCGACTTATAGGAAATCAGTTGACGTCGAGAGTAATCGAAGTACTGAAGAAAATCTCGAATCCAATTGAATATTCATTTGCTTTTAATTATAAATTAAATAAATTTAGTTATATTTTAGGATAAATTATTTTTTAAACGATATATAAATTGATTTTAAATTATATGAAATTAGAAAAATATAAACATAAATAGCATTGTCCTGTTCATTTTCCTTGCTCATAATTATTGAAGTTTGATCTTTACTAAATCTGTTATAATAAGTTATAATAAGTTATAATAAGGGAAAAACTAAACATGCAAAATTTTCAATTTGAAATACACACTAATTTGTTGATGGGGTTTATACCATGTTAATTTAGCCATATTTTATTTTACTTATTGAATCAAATGATCAATTTGGTGTATTGACCAAGAGCTAAATTTATATAAAACATTGCATTTCTTCATCAGATTAAACTCATTTCAATACTATTATTGCTTCCTTTTCTTTACATTCATATATCAAAAGGAAAGTTCGTTATATTTTTAATAAATATTTAATTAATAAATACTTTCTTTACTCATTCATGTTATCTATGAATCAGTTTAATATGCTTGCTCATTTCATATCATTTTCCTATTTCTAGTTACAACTTATACTGTATAACTTGACCATGGGCATTCGTCATTAGTATAATATCTTGAACTTTATGTCATTCATACATTCTCTATGGGTAATAAATGGTCAGGGTATTATAAAGAAGTACTTTTATCCATCAGTGAATATAACTATTTAACTATTAGTCGTAACATTTGGCTAACTTTGTCATCAATTGAAGTGTAGTTATAGTTTGAAACTAAATATTTATAAATAAAATGAGAAAAATTGAGTCTTAATTTGTCGGAATTAGTGCTTTAAAATTCATTCAAACAAATGAATCATTCATTTTGTCGTAAAGTTTAACAACATTTTGAATGTTTAGGAAATGTTCGGCAAATAAGTCAATAGTTGAGATGACTTACTCCTATACTTTTACTATAAAAAAATCATACAAAACAAGACAATAGAAGAAAAGGCAATAACAATATGATAGCTCAAACAATATTACTCAGAATGCAAATAATACATCTTGTTAAAAATGATCTAGGTTATATATCTTTCTCTCTTTGAATGGGATTACTTTGAATGAAATTATGTTGTTTTAACTAATGCATTGGTCATCACTGGAAGGAGTGTTTCAAAGTTGAGAAAACTTTGAAAAAAAACAATCACTTTCTTTAGTCGTTTTGTATCGAAATGATTATTGAGTGCATTAAATGCGTCACAGAATATATGAAAAGTGTTTCCATTAAATTTAAATCGCTTTTAATTTCAAACAAATTAGTGTTTATTTCAGACAAATTTGAAAACAATGTCCTTAAAAGAGACGATTAAAAAAATTGCCAAAACGGGAAACACTGATAACTATGAGATCGTCAGTAAAATCGGTAGCGGAAGATATGGGGAAGTGTTTGAAGCAATTAATAACACAAATAACCGAAAAGTGGCCATAAAAGTGTTAAAACCGGTTCGCACAGAGAAAGTGATTCGTGAAATTAAGATCTTAAAGATGTTGTCCGGAGGACCTAATATTATACGTTTGCGAGACATTGTCGTAAACAATGACACGCCTTCACTCATCTTTAGTTTCATTTCAAAGGAGACACTGAAAAGTGTGGCCCAATATATGGATGAAAATGAAATGCGTTTTTATCTTCAAAAGTTAATGCGAGCCATAGATTTTACGCATAAAAATGTATTAAATGTTTGCATCAATTGATTCAATACTGTTTTAATTGTTTTTGAATTAATTTCAGAATATAATTCATCGCGATATCAAACCAACAAATATAGTAATCGACAGAAATCGGAAAATCTTACGTTTAATCGATTGGGGTTTAGCCGATGTCTACGCTAAGGATAAGGAGTTTTCAGTGACCGTCGCCTCGAGGTATACATCCGGACAATCGACACAATTATTAATTAATTACTAAAAGATATTATAAATCACCGGAACTTCTTTGCAAATACACAAAATACGACTTTTCTCTCGACATTTGGTCCTTTGGATGTGTTGTCGCAGAATTAATCTTCAAAAAAGAGCCCTTCTTCAGAGGTATGGATAATTTGGATCAATTGAAGACAATATGTATGGTTTTGGGCTCTCAATGTCTTCGCGATTATATAAAGAAATATAAATTAAACGAAACTTCTATTCAAACGGTTTTTGATTTAAATCTTAAGCGAAGAAATTGGAAAGACTTCATCGTTGGTGGATATGCATCACTTGTTAGTGATATGGCCATTGATTTTGTGGATAAACTTCTTGTATTCGATCACAAATCTAGACTTACATCAGAAGAGGCTCTCTCTCACCCCTTCTTCTATGGTTTCAATTGAATTAAAATATTTATTAAACTTTAATATAAACTTTCAGTTCATTTGAAGTGAATTTTGTTTTTATTTTATTTATTGAATACTTAATGAATATTCAAAACTTGTCTATGAATTAATGAATGAATTAAGTCTAACCATTAAATTATTTATAAAAATGTTTGCAAATGTATATAAATATATTTATAAAGAATTGTTTTGAAACTTTTGATAAAATTTGTTTAAAAAAATGTTTATTTCTCTACAAAATATAATCACTAAATTTGTAATTCACTGAAAATGATTTCAATTAAAATTCAAAATTTTCTTAACTTTTAAATAAATGATTGTCTTTTAGTTAACTTTAAAAATATTCAGAATAAGTTTCAAGTTTACCAAAACACTTCTTCTTACATTCCCAGCACTCAACAAATGATTGAGGGATAGTTACTATTGTCAGTAATGATTAGAGATCGAAGAAAAGTTTAAATTATATTTAAAAATCGGTTAAACACAATTAGAATTAAAAAGGCTTTAAAGTTAGTGAACAGTGTTTTACATTAAATTAAAACAAAACAGAAAATTAACAAAATATAGTTTCATATCATAAATAGAGTAATAGATTTTGTGATTTTAATAATTATTTACTACAACTTTAAAACTTATAGTCTTTGATATACATTATTAGAGACATAAAATCTATGCATTTATTTTTCATTTATATGTCATATAATATGCATTAAAAATAACTTAAATATACAAAATATATGCACTAAAAAATTAAGAAAAAACACTTGTTTAGCAATATGTAAAGTGTATATTTAAAATTTATACCGTCCGGCAATAGCAGAGGTACAGAATCAGTGATAAAACCTTCGATTTGATCAGCTCTACATTTGTCAATGTTTGACTAAAATCATATAAATTTTAATATCTTTACTTATATTACAATGTTAACAACTTTTACTTAATATAGAGAAAATATTCCCTATTTTAGTCCTTTGGATTTCATGTAACTAGAAACCATTAA
>JAQFZM010003964.1:0-10247 GCA_034695785.1 Galumna obvia
GATGTCTACTATTTCAATGTCTTCTGTTTTAATAACAGTGACTCCATATGTGATACCTGTCCTCAAATAAATTTATTCATTTAAATCATTTTTATTAGTTTATAAACAATACTTACAAACTATTAAATAAATCCCGAATTTAATTAATGTTGAAATGACTGATATTTTAGTGAATGAATTATTTGTTTTATTGAAAAATTATTTCAGTTTTCGATTAAAATAATTATTTCAACAATTTTTTTCAATTATTTGTTATTAAATAACACGTATTTAAACAAAACTAATGCTTTTATGATAAATGTTTTAACACTTATATAATTAAATATAAATGGTTTCAAATTATTTTATTTTAAAAAAAGGGATTGATAATGTGTTGCAAGATCATATTGCTTGTTAATCTATTAAAAAAAATTACTATAAAATTACTATAATTTTATAACAAATGTTTTATTAAATAAAATTTTATTTTAACAAAACTAATGTCTTTACAATTAATGTTTTAATAGAAGTTTAATCAATACATATTTGAGAACAAAATTGAATCAAATGGAAGGTTAGCTCCGATTCGAGGGTTGAGTGGAAACCGAAAAGACTTTAATTTTAATAATTATTTCGACGAAACAAAGTTTTGTGACTCAAAATAAAAGTATTTGATTAGTATACTCTATCCCGGTTATAGTGAATGGCTCGGGTCCAAGAAATCCGTTCACTTTAAGCGGGATTCACAAATGTTAACAATAATATCAAAGATTTTATTTCTAAACAAAGAATTTTTGATTTAAATGTTAATAAAACTATTATTTGAAATAAAGAATTATTTAAATGAACTATTTTATATAACTTAATAGATATCACGTGAAATGAAATTTAAATATAAATTAATATTTCAAACGTTTAGAAAATATTAATTTTAAAGTATTTTAAGGACTAAAAGTAAAGCATTTGAGAGAGAATTGCATATAAATGAAAACTCTTCTAAAGTCTTCTCTAATTTTGGTATATTTTTTGATTGGTTTCAGTGAAGAAGTGTTTTGTCCGCATCCACTCAAACCTCAACGCGCTTTTGACTCTCTGTTTACTATAGGAGACAATCTTTACATACAAAGTCATTATTCAGTCTACATAAGCCCATTGAATGAGACATTTGCTGATAAAAATATAAAGTGGAGGAAAGAGTTGTATGGGTTTGACTTTGACACTTTCTATGTACAAACAGCATTCTTCGTGTCAGTAATCCCTAAATGCAATAAATCCGAAGATAAGTGCCAACAATTGGAAAAACTCAATCAAATGGGTTTTCTTATCAGTACAGAACAATGGAGTGGTAATGGTTTAATCCAGAGATACAAAGCATTCCGTATTACAACAAATGGAAGTCAGTCTCCAATTGATTTCATTACCAATAAAAAGGATATGCCTTTTGGTATGGAAGTGGAAAATAATATAACAGACGATCACATCATTTGGCCCATAACTGCAGAGAGAAGAGAAAGTAGTCAAGGAATAAATGTACGTGAACTTGGTCAATATTATTGGTCGGCCACTTATGATGAAAAAAACTTTGCGATTGTGTTTGTCGTTGAGATCAGACATTTGAATGATATATATCTTGAAATCCAAAGTTTAGAGCGCTTTTCGGATAAGAGTCATCCATTAAAAGTAGATCTCATAAAAGAGATACCTTTTGGATTCATTCAGATATTGGACAAAAAGCGGTCCATTTATTTGATTGTCGGAAATAAAAGTTCAACAGAGAAAAGAGTTTTTGAAATCAATTCAAATGGAACTCAAAAAGAGATAATAAAAAGGGTTTGTATTAATTACTGAATAAATATAAAACTAATCCAATAATTCATTTCAAAGATTGACTTTGATTTGGACACAATCTTTGGATGTGAAGCCAATAAATCAAAGACAAGTGAAGTGATTCCCGAAACCACTACACAAAATTGTATTCCTTATACACACTTTTCTTTGTTTTGGGTTATTATTAGTTTTTTCGGTTTAATTCTTATTATATATTGATTTATTTGGTCTTCTTTTTGAGTTAGTATTTAACCCTTCATTTGTTAATTGAATTATATATTAATTATTTTTTTCTCAATTTTTAGTGAAGAACACAATAAATAGAAGAAGTCATCGACTGTTTAATTAAAAACACATATTTTTCAAAATTATAAATAAATCTCTAAATTATTCATTGAATGCTTTTATTTATTAAAACAAAATTTAAATACAATTCATTATAAATGCAAATAAAGAATAGTTAATAAAAACGTTCCTCAAAGTTATCAAATATATTCTGTTTGTGGACAAAAGTGGATAACTGTTGACTGTTTTGTATTAAATTTAGTTTTCAAGGCTTACATTAAATTAGAAGACAAACTCTTTTCTCTTGTAATCAAAAAGTTTAGATTTAAAGACGACTCAAATATCACTCTTTTTTATTGCGAGGGTAAAACCAAAGCCTTCACACAAATTGATTTCAGACCCAAAACTGTTATTATATAAGAATGTTATGGGTTTTGATAGTATTGAAAGGAAAAGCATTTTTAATTTGATTAAAATATTTATTTTAATTTATAGGAAAAAGGCTGTCCCACACCTCTATGTTTGCATACAAATTTGATGACATCACAGCTCTTAAGAACTCGATTATTATTTTTTGGTAACTATTATTGGGAGTGGATTTTTAAATGAAAGAGTGAAAAGGAATACCCCGGACTAACCAATTCATTTGCCCTCAAATATAGGTTATAATATCGACTCCGCATTTACTGATCCAAAAACATCGAAAGTATTTGTGATAAAAGGCGACCATATTTTTACTTTTATTGATGAGTCCGGAAGTGTTTTATCAAAGGATCAAAATATCAAAAGTGTTTCGCAAATGTTTTCAAAATTCAATGAAACAGTGAATACAATAACTTTTGATTACATATCAAATGAAATGCATTTGTTTAGCGTTAGTAAACATTTTTTGGCTTTGAATTAAGTTAATAATAAACTAATAGTCGGACACAATTTGGTATTATTTGAGAGTTAATGAAAATACTTTTGAATTGAAGCGCAAATCCAAACTCTCAGAAATAACTCTTCCTTAAGGTTTGGACACAGTTTTACAGAAGTAAACGATGAGATTTATGTTAAGAATAAATACATTTTTTAAAGAAATATGGAATTTATAGAAAATATTTAATTCAAAAACATTCTTTCAAATGTTTGGATGAGTTTTACAAAGACTTCGATTTTGAATATTTGAATAAATCCGAGGATTTGTTTAAAGATATTGAATCTTATAATAAGTTTAAGTTCGCAGAGCAGTTTCAAAACCGAACCTTATTATTGTTAAGTCAACAAATCATATGATTCAATCCATCCCTAATATTACTGATTTGCCCATCACTTCATCCAATCTGTCGCCAAAAAATGGTGTAAATATCTTGTATTTAATCGTTTGTATGCCATTTGTATTAGAATTTTGTTTTTAATTTCAATTATTTCAGTAATTTTAGTGTTAATTATGGTTTTGGTTTTTATATTAATCTTCGGTTATTTATTTTTCTATCGTTAAAAAAGTCAAATCGACTGAAAAGAAAAAATTCTTTTGCGAGAAAAACTTAAAAACTTAAGAAAATATTAAAATATTTTTGTTGTTTTCAAACATAATTAAATCAATTTAAATGAATAAATATTTAAACAAATAATAAAATTCAATTAAAACTACCGCTGAATGAAAGTTAGTAAAAATCAGCTCAAATCGAGGCACAACTTGGTACTGACAAAGAATTTGAAAAACTAACCCTAAGAAGTACTCATAAGGGTTGGGTTTATTTTATGGATTAAATTAATGTTTGAATAACTATTATTTTAATCTTTATTTTAATAGAAATGAATTTTATTTTAAGTATTAATCAGTTTATTATTAATAATGAATTAAAATCAAACGAATAGTAAATCGATAACTAATTTAATATTCAGTAAAATAACAAAATTTTTCCCTACTTTAAGGCTTACAATAGACTTCGGTTTTACTGGTTTTCCGGACCTCTCGGTATGAGTACTAGATTTAGTGATAGTCGTGGGAACAGATCGTGGTGTTGTAGTCGAGGGTCTTTTCCTGATATCGATCGGACAGAAGAGGCTATAAATACTTTGATTTGCGATACACTGAAATCATAAAACAATGGTTTAAATGATTTAAATGTGTTTTTTAGACCTGTTTTACAAATTCAATGGCATTTAAATGGATTTTACAAAAGTAGTGTTCGGAGAAAAACAACAAATTTGTTTTATAAGTGACAGAAGCCCTCAAATCCATTATATCATTCAGTTTTTTAGTGACGACTGAATTCTTGTCAATAAACCAGAGGTACATCTCATTAACATAAGTCACTCCTGAAATCACTGATTTGGGTTCCGCTAAATCTGTGAAATCAAAGATCATACCCCCTGTGGCCATATCTGATTTATAAGTGTTTTAATAAATTATATTTAATTAATATTTTAAATATATTAAATATAATATAAATTTAATTTATATTTAATTAATTTAATGAATTATTTGATATAATTAATAGAAATTACGTGAACTGAAATTTAAATTAATTATAAAATTCTAAACGTTTAAAAAGTATTGAATTAAAAGTAATTAAAGGCTAAACGAAAAGCATTTGAGGACTAATTTTATAGAAATGAAGACTCTTCTCAAGACTACTATCATTTTGTTATCCGTTTTATTTGGTTTCAGTAAAGAAGAAGATTTGTGTCCAAATCCAGTCATATTTTGGGACGACTCTTTCTTCACTATAAGAGATAGTATTTACTTTAGAAAAGGGGCCGATTATTACATAATGTCTTTGAATGAGAGCTTTGCCGACAAAAAGCCGAAAGACTTGAGAGATGTTTTCGGAGATTGGGATCAGGTTAGGACTGCATTCTTCGTGACATCCATTCCTCAATGCGATGAATCCGAAGATAAGTGCCAACAACTGAAAAAACTCAATCGAATGGGTTTCCTTATCAGCGTTTGGACTCCAAGTGGTGATAAAAAAATGGTCCAAAAATATAAAGCTTTTAGTATTAAAACAAATGAAAGTCACTCTTCTATTGAGTTCATTGAGAAGAGAAGTGATATGCCTTTCAATATGGAAGTGGAGAATCGTATCACTGCCGATGGACTCATATGGCGTAGAACTCCAGAACTCATTAAAGTGGTTAAAAAATTTAGAGGTGAAGAATATGTTTCGGCCACTTATGATGAGATAAACTTTGCGATTGTGTCGGCCTATCGTAAAATCGATTTGGGAGAAGTATATATTGAAATCCAAACTTTAGATCCCTTTTCCCATATGAGTCACACTTTAAAAGTTAGTAAAGAAGGCGTTCCTTATGGATTCATTCAAGTATTTGATAAAAAGAGGTCTATTTATTTAATTACCGAAAAAAGTGTTTTTGAAGTCAATTCCAATGAAAAGCCAAAAGACATAACAAAAAGGGTTTGTATTAATCACTGAATAAATATAAAACTAATCCAATAATTCATTTCAAAGATTGACTTCGATTTGGACACAATCTTTGGTTGTGAGGCCAACAAATCAAAGGCTATTAAAACCACTGAAAGCAAAACCTCTTCAGATGAGGTCTTTACTGAAACAACAGGATTTGGATATGAGACCAACAGATCGATGACAAGTGAATTGACTCCTGAAACCACAAAAGAGAGTTTCATCCATCACATACTCTTCTCGTGGTTTTATGTTATCATCGCTTTTGTTGGTTTCATTTTTATTTTGCTTACGCTTTGTTTAGTCCTCTTTTTTAGTTAGTATTTAACCCTTTATTTGTGGATTGAATTATATATTAATTAATTTTTGACTTAATTTTTAGTAAAGAGACACAAAGAAAGGAACAATTCATCGTCTTTTTAGTTGCAAACATTTCTTTCAAAATTACAAATAAATATCAAAATTATTCATTGAATGCTTTTATTTATTGAAATCATATTTAAATACAATTCATTATAAATGCAAATAAAGAATAGTTTTCTTAAATGAAATCATTATTTCATAACTATTTAAGGAACGAAACGACATTTAATTAAATTATTTGAATGTAATTAACTATTTTATGATATTAAAAGTGTATTCCTTTATGTCTTTATATAATCAAAATATTAGAAATCAAAGAAATAAGAGTTCGTCACCACTTTCTTGTGATGACTCAAAATTAATCCAAAAATAATTAGATTATGATTTTAAGAATAAAAGTTTTTCTAATGTTTTCTGAATTTCATTTAAATATTAACGACATTTCATTCATTTATTTGTATAAAATCGCGAGAATTTTAAAAATTTTAAACAATTTTTATTATTATTAACAAAACTATTAAAATATGTATTTTTGGCCATAACTAGATTAAGTGTTTATAAGGTTTTCTATAAATGGGTCTCATCTGAGAACTAATGAAGTAAACAAACAATTGAGGCCACTCTCGAAGAATGTTATTAGTAAAACATCTCAATAGATAAGATCGACGAAACTCTAACAAAGGCTTTATATGAATCAATGAAATCAAATGTTAACAATAATATCAAAGATTTTATTTCTAAACAATAATTTATGAATTAAATGTTAATAAAACTATTATTTGTAATAAAGAATTATTTAAATGAATTATAAATGAATTATTTGATACAATTTAATAGAAATCACGTGAAATGAAATTAAAATCAATTATAAAGTTTTAAACGTTTAGAAAATATTGAATTAAAAGTATTTAAAGACTAAACGAAAGGCATTTGAAAAAGAATTTAATAGAAATGAAATCACTTCTGAAGTCATCTCTCATTTTATTAAATATTTTGATTGGTTTCAGTGAAGAAGAATTCTGTCCAAATCCTCTCAAACCTCAAAGCTACGAAGACTCTCTCTTCACTATAGGAGACAGCATTTACTTACAAGATTATGTCTCAGTCCACATAAGCCCATTGAATAAGACATTTGCTGACAAAAAGGGGACGTCTAGTTAAGAGTTTTACCGTTCAACGACTTTCTATGTACAAACAGCATTCTTCGTGTCAGTCATTCCTAAATGCAATGAATCCGAAGTTAAGTGCCAACTACTGAAAAAACTCAATCAAATGGGTTTTCTTATCGATACAAAAGAAACGAGGGATAAAAAATTAGTCCAGAAGTACAAAACATTTCGTATTACAACAAATGGAAGTCAGACTCCAATTGATTTCATTACGAATACAAAGGATATGCCTTTTGGTATGGAAGTGGAAAATGATATAATAGCCGATCACTTCATTTGGCCCAAAACTGCAGAGTTGAGAGAAACTTTTAAAGGAATAGATGTAATTAAACTATTAAATGTAACGAAATATGAATTTGGTCAATATTATTATTCGGCCACTTTTGATGAAAGACACTTCGCCATAGTGTTTGTCGTTTGGATACAGCATCTGAGAGAATATCATCTTGTAATCCAAAGTTTAGATAATTTTTCGGATAAAAGTCATCCATTAAAAGTAGATCGCAAAGAAGAGATGCCTTTTGGATTCATTCAGATATTGAACCAAAAGCGGTCCATTTTATTGATTATCGGAAATAGATATTCACCCGAAAAAAGAGTTTTAGAAATCAATTTAAACGGAACTCAAAAAGACATAACAAAAAGGGTTTGTATTAATCACTGAATAAGTATAAAACTAATCCAATAATTCATTTCGAAGATTGACTTCGATTTGGACACAATTTTTGGATGTGAGGCCAAAAATACAAAGCCAACTGAAAGCCGAACCTCTCCGGAGGATATCTTCACTGATATCACCGAAAAAGGAGTCTCTTCAAGAGTCACTTTATTGCTTTGGATTTTAGCCATCCTTTGTATCATTGGAGTCATACTTTTCCTGATTGCGATTCTTTCTATCGTTTATTACTGTATTTAACACTTTTTTATACATTTAATTTAATATTAATTAATTTTTTCTTAATTTTTAGGTTTGAAAAAGAAAGCAAAAAAAGAAAAGAATTCATCGATTATTTAGTTAATGACTTTATTTTTTCCCAAAATTCCAAATAAATCTCAAAATTATTCATTTATAGGCTTTTATTCATTAAACCCTTAATTTTAAACAAATTTCATTATAAATGGAAGTAAAGAATAGTTTTATTTATTGAAACTATAATTTAATAGCTATAAATAAAACAAAATATAAACCCTTTAATTATTTGTATTTAAAAATAATTATTTATAATTAATTTATTCAAAACTTAATGAAAAAAATTTTATTCAAATAATGATTAATATGTGAAACAAATTATTTCCAAAGAAATAAAAACAAATTCACAAAAAGATATCTCATTTGAACTCATTTGTATTGCTTTTCGATTTTTACCATTTCTTCTATTATTGGAATATCCAATGAATTGACGATAGTTTTAGTGCTCGGATTGAGTTTAGTCTTCATTTTAATCGTTTCGCTCATAATGTTTTGTTTCGCCAGAAGTCAATCAAATACAAAGTCATGTGATGTGAACGTGTGAAGAGTGAGGTTAAGTCACATACAAATACTGTTTAAATTGGTTTATGATTCAGTAAAATCTTAATTTTATATTCATGTTATGAATGAGATTATAAATGTTATGAACAAGAACCGGAGAAATATATTGAAGATTAAAGATTAAATCTCTAAAACAGAACGTGATAAAATTGACAATAAATAATGAAAAAAATCAGTTAATTTTTATTAAAGTTCACTATTTTAGGGATTAATTTTATGTAAACGTTATTCATTGAAACATATTTTTCAATCATTCATAAATATCTGTTTAGAAATTAGTCAGGGTCTTTCTCATAGATTACAAATTACTAATAAAATGCTCAATAAGTCATTTAACATATAAACGTATTTAATAGTTGGCTTTTTATAAAGCTTTCATTATAATCTTCAATATATTTCTCCTGTTCGTGGTTATGAATTACAAGAGTATCGACATTTAAGTTCATATTTCTAAAGAATTTCAATAATAGTTTGTTATAATAGAAAAAAGTATAGAATAATAAACTGAATGTTATTGAAAGTAAAGAAAAATCCGATGAAAATAAAGACTAAAGAAAACATTCAAATAAAACTTCGATTCGTGAGGTTTTGTTTCGGTTTACTTATCTCTTCCCAAACAAATCAAAACAAAAATTCGTGATTTAAATGTTAATAAAACTATTGATTATTATTTGGACATAATCTTTGCAATTGAGGCTAACAAATCTAAGGCTCTTAAAACCACTGAAAGCCAATCATCTTTGGGTGAGGTTTTCACATAAACCACGGGGGTTTGGATATGAGATCAACATATCGATGACAAGTTAAGTGACTCCTGAAACCACAACGGAAAGTTTCATCCATCACAAACTCTTTTAATAGTTTTTTATTATCATCACTTTTGTCGGTTTTATTCTTATTACTCTTTTGGTTTGTTTTGTCCTCTTTTTGAGTTAGTATTCAACCATTAATTTGTTGATTGAATTATATTTTAATTGTTTTTTGACTTAATTTTTAATTAAGAAACAAAACGAAGAAAAAAAGTCCTCGTCTTTTAGTTGAAGATAAAATTTTTGTAAAATACAAATAAATCTCTATTTTATTCATTGAAGGCTTTTATTTATTAAAATCAAATTTATATATAATTCAAATAAAGAATAGTTTTCTTCAGCGCTGCATATTGAAGGCTTAGAGGGAAAACAATTAATTATACTTACTGAATGAAGCGACCATGTTTATTTATTAACCAAGTTTAAGGGTCATAAGGTTCTCATAACTTACGCACAAAATGTATTCAAAAAGTGCATTCAATATGGATTCCCTGGTTTTCTTTAATGAAATCATTATATCATAGTTATAAAACAAACGAAACGACATTTAATTAAATTATCTGAATTAACTATTATTCCTATATGTCTTTACATAATCAAATGTTTAGAAATTAAACATATAAGAGGTCACCAATTTCTTAGGGCAATTTAGGAAAATCTTCTCAAAGTTTTCAAACCAAATTTCATTTTTGTTTTCACTGATGTATGAAATCTAAAACTAATAAATTCTTGAATTTTGAAATTAAAGGAAAAATTCTGAAACGAATAATGACTTCACTATAAACCGAAAGATAACGTATTTTTAAGACATTTAAAGTGTTTTTGTGTTTATTCACAAACTCTTCAAAACCATTGAAATCGAAGTCAT
>JAQFZM010003965.1:0-10247 GCA_034695785.1 Galumna obvia
ATAAAAATATATATTTAAATAATTTTAAATTCGTCAAAATTTCAACAAAATTATTAAATATATACAAACAAACTATAGATTTAAATATAGGTTATTATTATTTATATATTTTTATTAGAATTTTATAAAAAATCCACTTAATTATTATAAATATATATAAATTTAAAATGCCTATAGCGCAAATAAAATAAGCAAGATCATATGAAAAGCAAATAATGAAGATTACTCCATTAATATTTTGAGTAAGTTTTTAATTCATTTATCTTATGAATTTTTAAACGTATCTCTTTTTACCTGATTTTAATTTAAATTTATTTATAAGCATATGCATCTTTTATTATAATTACATAATTGATTATATTTAATTATTATATATAAATAAATATACGTAATGTTTGTTAGAATGAATATCAAAATACATATGGCATACAAATATTGTTCACTTTCTTGATATAAAAACTAATTGACATGCTCGAGTTTTAGAGCCATTTTTATTTTTAATAACAATAGATGCTTATTTAAAATATGTTTTATTAAAATATGAAATTATTTTCAAACAATAGATGAAAACTGATACCTGAATAGTTATTAAAGTAAATAAATTATTAAAGGTAAATTTATATTATCATGCTAGCTCAATGATTTAATTTTGTTTTTGTTTTGACAGAATTTAAATAAAAATAGTGTCTTGCAACACAAACAAAAATACTATGAATTCCGTTTATAATGAACACAATTTAAGTGATATCTGGATAGTCTTCAAAGTAAATGAATTTTTCCTGGTAAATATATAACATCATAATGCTAGTTCACAAATTTTCTATTTTTAAAAGGATTTTATTTTATTTTTGTATGAACAGAATTTAAATAAAATTAATGTCTGACAGCACAAACAAAAGTACAGTCGATTCCGTTTATAATAACACAAATCAAGTGATTTAAAACAAGTACTACAGTCAGAGGCGGCACATTTAGCACAATTGGCCGTCAATGTGACCGAAAAAATTATTTTGAGGCCACTATCTATTACTATGAGGTATTCCTTACCCTTTTCTCTAATGATTTACCTTTAATTTATATAATTTAATTTTTTAATTATAATTTATTTGAGATTTTAATAAATTTTTTGTTTTATATTTTAGAAAAAGGGACAAAATATTAGTCTTTAACAAAATTTAACCTAAATTAACCTAATTAAAAAAATTAAAGACCAATGCTTTGGATAGAGGCGAGTCTCTTAAGTGTACCAAAGAGCCGATACTGAAAACGCCTTCAATGCCTTCAACTCCTAATCAAAATTGTATCGATAAAAATGTTAGTTAATTAAATCAAAGCATTAATGATATGAAATTTGAATCAATGTTCAACAGTAATGGACAGTCGGCCTCTCCTACTGACGCACAGCATATGGTTAGTGGTCAGCCCACTTATATTAAAGAAGAGTTGGCAGTACTCAGAACTACATTTATTACTAACTTTCGCGAATATGTGCCGTTTCTTTGTGTTGATCTCAAAGAACGCTTCTCTTTTTCGATATCACTCTCTGATAAGTAATGAGTTCTCTCTATTGTTATAATTCTAAACTAATTATTTTATTTATGGGATGATCTTCTCGTGTTGTCACCCAAACAAGTTTAAACTTTAGCCGATGGTGTCGTTTAGAAGAGCTCAGCCCTAATATATGTGTTATCAGCGGAACCGTTGACTGTTTTGCTATTAAACAAACGATTGTTAGTTGGTGGTGTCCGCCCTCTACGAGAAGCGCTCCAATAGGAAGATAATTACGACAATTATTTATCCTCAAAGAAGGGACGAACGCCCTGTATATAACCCGCGCGGAAAATATATGATTAAATTTAATATTAATGGCGTTTCGCGAAAAGTATATAATTTTTTCAAATATTTTTCATAATTTCTGTTTTTCACTTCTTTTTCAAAGGTATTAATTGATGACAGACTACCCGTCGGTTGTTATGGAGAACTCTTATATTCGTATAGTAATAATAGTATAGGTTTTTGTATCACTTCTAGAAAAGACTTATATGAAAATAATGGGCGGATATGACTTTCCCGTCTGTAATTGGGTATTCATTTAATTAAATTAGAGTGTAATCTAATTTATGATATATTGCAGAACATAGATCTTCACGCACTGACCGGTTGGATACCTGAGCGCCTCTCTATTCATGGATACGACTCTGAAAAAGAGAAAACCTTTCGTATGCTTTGCGAACGACATTCAAAGGGAGACGTTTTGATTACATTCGCGACGGGAGAACTGTCCGATTCCGAGGCTGAGAGGACTGGATTAGTGCCGACTCACGCCTACGCTCTGCTCGACATTAGATATGTTTTGGTATTTATTTATATATTTTTAATAAACATTTTTTTCATTGTTTTCTGTCTTTTGTGTTCAGAATAAGAGATTATTTTCATTGAAAAACCCGTGGAGTCATCTCCGATGGAATTGGAATTACTCGGAAAGGGGTGTCGATAACTGGACCACAGCTCTAAAGGATGCCCTCAAATATTACCCCAAAGTGCACAAAACTTTGATAACGGTTTGTATTAAAACTTTTAATGTTTTCTATAAATAATTTCATTTAAATTCAGGCGTTTTCTGGATTGACATCGACTCGATTTACCGTTTATTTGATGTGGCGTACCTCAACTGGAGTCCATCACTTTTCAAATACACTTATTGTACTCACGATTGAGTCAACACTTCTGAACCATATTTTATCGATTCATAACATTTTATTTGAATTATAATTGGAATGCAGGGGTCAGACCGGCAAAGGATCTCTACTATATCGAGGATAACCCAGTATAGCCTAACTGTTAAGAGTCCGAACACTACTTCATGGCTATTACTCATTCGTCATATAACAGATCGAGTATTCAATTAATATATAATTTTTAAGAAATTTATTAAAACTCTTATGAATTTAAGAATGATTTCGCAAATAATAAGGAATACATCGCTCTTCTGGTTTACAAAAACAATAGAGAAAAGGTGTATATGCGGTGTAAGTCATCCCCTTTATATGACATACTATTATTTCAAATGGATTATATGTGTTTCCAGTTGACACACCTCCTTTTATAGACGGCGTTTGCATCAATAGTCCCCACAATTTGTGTAAAATTATTCCAAACTATACAAACGATTGCTTGAAATACACATTAGTTATATCTCAATACGAAAAGTCGGCTACAATTCATTACACAATCAGAAGCTACACTTCCGGACCCTTTCAGTTGAAAAAATTGAGAAATACTTATAAATATAAAGAAGTCGTAAGAAATCCTTTAATTAATTTTAGTTTAAAAAGGAATTCTCTTTTAATTTATGTTTATTTTAAGGAAAGAAACGGCAAATGGACTGCAGAGACAGCCGTTGGTTGTGATAACAATCGGGACAATTACCATAAAAACCCTATCTATCAGTTGGCTCTTACGGATGCTAATGATTCTGATAATGAAATACTTATTTATTTAAAGGGTCCGAAGTATTGATCCAATGGTTGAAATAATATGTTTTGAATTAATACTGTTTTTTATCCCATTTTTAGAGATTCTGCGATCGGTATTAACTTAATCACATTATCTGCCTTTAATCAGAATTCTGCCAATTACTTAAAAACGAGAAGTTCAGGTTCTGTTAGGTATGGAATATATTATTCTAAAAAAGATTAATTATTTATTTTGTTTATTTTTTTTAAGTCAAACATAACATTATTACAGTAAGTCATTTACTGTGGAATTAAACTTGAAATATAATAATTTAAATAAATATTCATATAATAAATTTCAAAATTATATATTTTAAATGAAAAATGATTGCTAATTTAACAATAATTTTAAATATAAACACAAAATAATCAAAAAAATTAAATATATATCCAAAAAATAATTTAATTATACCTAGATAGTTTTCAATAAAATATTTTCTTAAATTAATTTATAATTTTCACATTTTAGATTTTTTACTATTAATAAATATGCAAGTCAAAAAAAATATTTTTAAAAACAAATATTATATTGCATTCAAAGAGTAATAATAATGGTCTCAAAGTGCAACAAAACGAAATATTTTTGCAAAAGTTAATCCTTAAATAAATCAAAGCATATATTTTAGAATAAATAATAAAAACAAACAACTTTTATGTAACAAATCTTTTCATGCAAAAAAATTTCTCTAATATTTAAATCTTTTAAAACTTCATTTCAATTCAAACCAATATTGACTAAATTTCAAATTGAAATCCAAACAAAATGTAAGTTTAAATTAATTATTTTATTAGATAAATTTAATTTAATTTAATTTTATTTGTTAAAAATATTTACCTTTTATATTAAAAATTTGTGAATCAATAGATTATTTTTAATATCTACTATAATTTTACAATCCTAGTTCACTATTTTAAAAAAATATAAATTATATTTTAAATAATAATTTGTATATAATTTTCATTTAATTACTTGACATTTAAAAATATATTTACAAAATTTTCTTTAAACTAAATTAATGATTTTACCATGTACCTTAATTCAAATATTTTTCAAGGTTATTGTAAAAAAGAACAAGAATGTAAATAGGTATTTGTTCAGATATCATAAACTTTGAGTCAAAATCCTCGACAAAAAATTTTTAAGTTTTTAAGTATTTAAGTTTAATAATGAAATGTCTTTAAAATATTATCAAGCACATTTTAAAAAGCTTTATTTTGGGATGAAATGTTTTTAATTTTAAATTATTTTATTTTTTCTATTTGGGAAAGCAATATTTCTTTTATTATCATTTGCCTTATTCATACACGGCCATGATAAATTCTGGCCCGGGTTTCAACATAATGATGAAATAAACACTGAAATTGTGGAAAATTTCAATAATATTCCCAGTGAAATTAAAATCAAAATCACCTTAACAAACGTTACTTTATTCGTTATTCAGGTGGCGCTGGCTTTAATTCAATTAATGGCTTACTTTTTGGTAAAATTGCCAAAAATTAAAAATATCATTAATAATATTTTGAATTCCATTCAATCCTGTTAATTATAATTTTGGATAGAAATTAATATAAAATATATTATTCACATTTTATTGGAAATAATCATTAATGTTTTTCTGTTTTATTTATTTAAACATATTATAGGTTATTTTCTGAATAATTTGTGGAAAATATTCATTAAAGGTCATATTATATATTTGCAAAAATATTCATTTAATTGATTTAAAATTTAAACGCATCATTTACTGTTATTTTCGTTTGCTCTAAAATATCAAATGAATTACTCTTGATATCGTTTTGCTTAAGTTTTTCATATAATTCTTGTATTATAGTATTGTGTAAAGTTTAGTTCACAAAAATGGACTTATTTTAATATAGACGTATATACATAGGATTTCAAAACGGAGTTAAAAAATGGGTATATTTTAAACAAATTTCTATGAAAGTGTTTACTAAATCTTAGCCTAAGTTCACAAAAACTATCTATTTCATAAAAATAGACGCTGATAAAAATTGAAGATTAGTTTATATTAAACTTCATATCCGATTTCAATAGTATTACAATTATATACATAACTAAATGAGTATATTACTATTGTATTCGATTTACTAAGATTAATTTGAACATATATTTAATTAAAACATTTTGATTAATAATCTACCATCAAACAATGAATAAATACAAGTGTATCAAATTATAAGCAAGGTTTGATCAAATTTAAACATTTAGTATAAGAAATATAACTTATTAAGTTATTATAGCTCAATTTTCTCATCACAAAATAAATTGATTTGATGAAAAATATCATTTATCTAAAGTTAATTAAATATTAATTAAAAAATTGGTTTGAAACATTTTTTGATAAAATCTTTAAGAAAAACATTTGAGGCCGCCACCTTTAATGAATGAAATAGTTATTTATTGATTTTTAGTGTTTAATTTTTTTGTAGTAAATATTAGTCAATAAAAAGTAATTAAAAATTAACTAATTATGTAAATTGAACGAATTTTTAGATAAATAAATGTAATTAATAAAAATCAATAAAAAAATCAATATTTCTTTTAATTTTTTCAAAATTTTATATAAATATATAAGGAAATAGTGCAATTAATTATGATAATTGGTTTAGGATACTATATAAACTACTGATTACAATTCTGTGAATCAGATTTTTAATAAAAATTGAAAAGTTATTTTTAAAATATGATAACAAATGACTAGGGTTGGTTTTAATATCGTTCACAATCACATATGTTTCATCCTTTGCCCAACCTTTTATTTGAGTATTCTGATTAGATTTTTAAAATGAACAAGAAAAAGAATTTGCTATATTTTAATTTGACATAAAGTTTATTAAAATCGGTTAAGAAATATAAGAGCTGCAGCATTTATAATGTAAAATGATAAATTTTTGTAAATTTTTATTTTTCCTTATTTCAGGATTTATAACTAAAATTTAAAAATTTAATTTTCAAACTAAATTCTTTATTTTCAACCGATTTTAATAAACATGATGTCAAATTTCAATGTACAAGTAACTTTGGTTTATTAGACTTTGTTATCTGAAAGGACATTTGACAATTAAAGGTTGCTTTTTGCTTTAATTATTCTGAAACTTTATCCGTCTGATTCATATTTCTTTAATAGATTTACATTAAAAAGTTACTTGAAAAGCTTTACTAACATAGGAATACTTTAAAATGCTTGATTATCTTTTTAGTTGTAATATCTAAAATTGATTTCATATAATATTGATAAACGCTAGCAATTGTAGTGATTATTGGCTTTGCCTCAAACCTTGTTTTTTAAATAAATCATTAATTTATTTTTATACAAATTAATAAGTCCTAATTTAGGTTTAACCTGTTTGATAATGACTCAAACTTATTAAAATTTTAATTGATTTAAAAAATATTTAAATAAAATAATTGAATAATTTGAAACCTTTATTTGAAAAATAAGTTTAACATCAAATAATTTGTCTAATTTGTTTAATAGTTTAAATTCTAATAAGTGGATTATTATATTCACTTATAATATTAGATAAGTTATATATTTTTCTCTCATTTATAAGATTCAATTATCTTAATAAAAATACTTAATAAAAATTGAGTAAACCTTTCTCTTATATTGAATATATTAAAGAGAAAATAATAAAATTGTGACATGTCTTCCGAGTGGTCACAATAAGTGGACAACAAATATATGCAAAAATACTTTATTTTGAAGTTAACCAAAATTAAAGATATTTATAACAAATGTTGAGCACAAATATAATTGAATTTTAGAGTAATTTACACAACGAAAGTCAGACCAGAACTGAATTGAAAGCATTGATTTAGCGGAAAAGGAAATTATCGGTTGACTCATAAATGATATCTAATGTGAGCCACAGTTTGTGAAATATGTCACAAACTGTGAGTTTAATAGACATGAGTTGAGTAGAGTTTAGTTGAAATAAGTTGGGTTTATTTCCAGAATGACATTCAGTCTTAGGAATGTCTCAATATATATATAATTATTAAAAGTATCAAGAAGTAGTAATATAGAATCTATTTAATTATATTATTTCAAAATATTTTTCCCATTTAATTTTTTTATTTTAAACTAAAGAGACAGCGTATGATTTGATAATTTTTAACAAATTATAGTTGAGAATATTAATTTATTTTAAAACAGATTTGATATTTCTATTTGTTTGGTTACAACTCATCATTTACGAAATGTTTAAATTGATTATCTTTTTATTTCTACTTACTGTTATAAACGTTGATGCAAATCCGAATCCTGATCCAAAAGTTGCAAGAAGAAACCCAGTTTCTGATGCTAAAACATCTGGAAAAGGTAATTTGGCAAAAGTTAAAGTTGAGGCTAATAATCAACAAGGTGAGTTACACCATTTTAGACATTCATATGAAATGAATTAGTAATTATTAACAAGATTATCAATCTGAATATTTAAATGGCATTGTGACAATTAATAAGCAAAATTAAAGTCTAGATAATTCACAAATAGCTAACGTGGCCAAATGATGCCACTTTCAAGGAGGGTTATCCCTCTCCTTAGTCAAAAACATCAACAAACTTTGTGTTTGTCTATAGAATTATTGTTAAAATTTTAGTTTTCTATTGAGATGGGGATTTTCGATAATTTTACGCTAAAGAGGGGGGAGGGGTATTTTGAAATATCCCTCCTACTTGGCCATGATAGCAAATAGTAAAAACTTTTATTCAACTATAAAAATATTAGCAATCTAACCCTAATAAAACAATATATTACTTACTCATTCCTAAACTAAATTCATGAATTTAACTATATGTAGTAATATAAGCTTAAATATACATGTTTTTCTATTGATTTGAAGATATAAGAACAGTTGCCAGACAAAGTGACATTTGGTATTGTGATTGGGACCTTTAGTTTGATATTTTTTTTCGATGACCCATGATGACTTCCTACTAACCCTAGAATAAAATTAAAATCGATGCGTAAAATTTTTTATAAAAAATTAAAATGTCAATTTCTTTAACATTGGGCCTTTGGGAGAAATTGCAACTTTGAACCGCTAGATGACCGCAGTCCCACCAATCAAATCTAATGAAATTTTTTGTTTCAAAAGATATGGCCAAAATACGAATTTTAGAAAAGTGAAATAGTGTATCCTTTTTTTGTTTGACCGCTAGGGGGCGTCAAAATTTTGGCAACTTTTGAGGGAAATTTCGTAAGAAATTGGTTCCAATTGATGCATTGGTATGAATATCATGCAAACTATCGATAACAAACATTTTCAGCCGCCAGAAGCGCAAAATGATCAAAATTCGATGAAAATCGAAAAATATGGTTTCGTATATCATATAAAACTACTTATTCGAAAAGATAAGATGTTGTTCCATATGTGATGAATCAAAACACGTTATTAAAGTTTGTGAGAAATCCACACGAAAAAATTTAACTTAATTTTTTATGAAAAATTCTAAGTTTGGCGGCATTTTACTATCTTTCCCGCTCCAAAATGTGGGTTGTCATATATCATTGGAAAGCTTAAGATGAGAGGAATTTATATTTCTAATATGATTTGCCAGAAATCAAGGAATCAAAAGTTATGAGATACGCCCTTTGTATATTGAAATAATTGAGGTAAAGAGCACAACTAAAACTATCTTAACTTTAACTCACCTAATTACCTAAACTAATTCAACCTTACCTAAACATACCAAATCTAACCTAAACAAACCTAAACTCTCTATATTTAAACCTTACCTAATTATGAGTTATGCCCTTTACCTTAATCTAGGAAAAACATCTTAAATTTTCCAATAAGTAGTGATATATGATAAAGGAAACTATATTTTACGATTTTCATCAAATTTTGATCATTTTGCGCCCCCTGCCGGTTGAAAATGTTTGTTATCGATAGTTTGCATTTTATTCATATCAATGCATCGATTGAAACCAATTTTCAACGAAATTTCACTCAAAAGTAGCAAAAATTTTTGACGCCCTCTAGCGGTCAAACTAAAAAGGGTTACACCTTTTCTCTTATCTAAAATTCGTCTTTTGGCCATATATTTTGATGAAAAATTTTTCAATTGATTTGATAGGTGGGACCGCGGTCATCTAGCGCCTCAAATTTGCGATTTCTCCCATAGACCCAATGGTTAAGAAATTGACATTTTAATTTTTTATTAAAAATTGCATGCATCGATTTTTATTTTAATCTAGGGTTAGTAGGAGTTCATCATGGGTCATCGAAAAAATATCAAATTCAAGGTCCCAATCACAATACCTATTATAACCTTGTCCTTTACATTTTTTAGGTCATATTTTTAAGCTGTAAAATTGATTTTTTGTATCTGAATTTTTTAATTTTTGAAAAATTCATTTTTCCCCTTAAATTCTTAGTTTTTCGCTTAAATATGATATAATACGTTAAATATGAGTGATTAGTACGCATATGTGCAAGGAAATACCCATATATACCTATAAAATTATCTATTTTACCTTTGACGGCCATTTTGATAAAAACCCCTATACTCCCCCTGTTGCGAGAAAAGTAGTCGAAAATTGCAATACCACCCCTGTCAAGTTGACCACGCCCATCCCTAATAAACAAAAAATAAACTATTTTATATTGGAAAATTTTGGCCCTACATTTTTTATGGAATTAATTGTAAATCTTTACAATTTAATTAAATTTACATATTATTCAAGATTATTTGTATTTTATTC
>JAQFZM010003966.1:0-10244 GCA_034695785.1 Galumna obvia
TTTTAAAAAATATCTAAGGGTCGGAAAAGGGTTTTTATTTTGTAATACTCTAAGGGTTCGGGAAGGGTAGGGTTTAGAAATATTGAAAAAGTTCGATCTCTAATAGGAATAACCAAAGGATCTCTCCCTGAGAGAGTATTTCTGTTAACAGAAGCTTATGCTTGCCCTTAGACAACAAAGTTTTGCTCTTGCAATGAGGTATTCCTTATTATCTCTGGTTAAAGTCATTAATAAGTTAAATAATTAGTTAAAAACTAATTTTAAAAAATTTTAGTAAAAACGCTAAAATTAGACGAATAAATATTTTAATTATTTTTTGTTTATTTCATGAATTTAAATCATTTGATAAAATATTTGATTATTTTTTCAGGAAATTATTTTAATCACATTTTTTTTCATAAATAATTCAGAAAATAAACAATTAATTGAATCCTTGGAAAAACCGTTAAATGTTTATAAGATTATACCATAAAAAGTACCAAAACTTAAGACTTTAAACGCAAAATAAGCACAAAAAACAGTTAAAGTGGTTCTTCTTTTGGTTCAACTAATCTTAGAATTGAAAATAAGATAAAATATGAATAATATTTACCGAAATCTGTTTTTTCTTTGTTATCACTTTTGTTATGACTTTGGTTTCCAAAGAAATAGTCAACAAAAAGGTTTTGACACATTTCTTCCAATTCTGAACCGATTTCTAAACAAATACTGAGTTCTTCATTAGAATTAAAGTCAGTGTCTGTTATGTCTTCATTCGTGTCGTAATCGGATTCCGATTCAAACAGAAATGAAATGAAATCTTTGCGACATTCGGATAGAAAACACTTTTTGGGTGACAATTGTGTGGATGGCGTCGAACCTGACTTCTTCTTCCGTCTTCTTCTCTTTCTTTTCTTCTTTCTTTGTCTATCGTTTTGCATTGAATCCAAAACTTTTGAATCATTTATTTGTATTTTATTTGTTCTTTCATTAGAAGAATCGGAATCAACACTAATATCTTCGTAACAATTATTAAAAGAATTGTTACATAACTTGTCATCGAAAGAAAAAGCAGTCCTTTCTGCCAACGATGACGAGTCACACATACAATCAGAACACTGACTCATAGCACAAGACTTATCTATTGTTGAAACACAATTAAAATTAGGAGACAATCGTTTAATAACTTGAGTTGAAAACATTTCTTCAATGAGAGGATTATTTCCAACTTTTAATGGATTAACAAACGATCCGTTCGTTAAGTTTGAGTTATAATTCGTTAATTTAGCACTAATTTGAGCCAAAACTTTAGCGCAAATATTAGTCTTCGGCGGATAAGACCACGAAAATAATTCCGAAGATCTAATGTCAGACAACGGCTTTCGTTGCGACCAAAATATCGGATGAGATGAAGACATGTCTTTATTGGGCGATAAATAATTTTTTGTTTGAAGGGATGAACACAAGAATTGCGACATTTTTTTCAAATTCTTTTTTAAAGTCTTTAAGAAATTAAATATCCATTTATTGAAACATTTTTTTATAATTAATAAACTAAAGCAAAGTTTCGTTGATAGTAATGAAAATCTACAGTCAAATCACTTATAAAATGTATTTCACTTCCCATTGAATTAAATCTAAAAAACGGCATTTCTTTCATATCTAAAAACAAAGAAAACTTTTATTAAAATCAATGATTAAACAAATATTTGAATCAAATTTTCTGATGAAAACTCATTCCACTATTGAGTGATGACTTAAATTCAGTACAAAAGGAGTGAACAAACGATTTGAGCGATACTTTTATTTAATCAAAAACTTTATAATTCAATGTTTTCAAGGACTGAATGCACTGAAAAGCAATGAAAAGTTTTGTCATAAATGAGAGCATTTATTACTAAACCAAAGGTTTGTTAACCCTTTTCATCAAAATTCAATGAAAAGAATTTTAATGACTTTTTTTAAAACACATTTCGTAAAACATATTTTATTAGAAAAAAATCGAGTTTTTATTGAAATACGATTTTCAAGTCTTTCTGATCTAACCTTCAAATAAAACCATTGATTTTATTATAAGAAAAAAAGAAAACTTTCCTTTACTTTCAAATTAATAGTAAATTAAGAAAACAATTAAAATAATTCAAATAAATTGAATAAATGAAATGAAATTCGTTATCAATCAGTGATTATAAAGAGGTGTTTAAACATTGTTGACTCAAACACTATATTTAGAGCTAAAAATAATAGTTTTAATCATTTATTGAATTGAGATTAGATTCAAAGCGTGGATCAAAACAGATGCCATTTAAACATAGTTTTGATGTCTAAACACATTTTAAACATTAATTCTTAATTTATTTCAAATTTGAATAAAATCTTTAACTAAATATTAAAATAAATAAAACAAAACTTACATTTAAGACAATCCATAGATTGAAACCAAAGGAAGCGATACTTTTGCTGATGACTAATGTTTTCGCAATAATTACCACAAATTTCTTTATTATTATTAATATTATTATTATTACTAAGAATTTCAGTTAAATTAAGATTAAAATCGATAAGAGTTTTAAAATATTCATTGAAATACATTTCAATTGAATTTCATGAAAAACTTTAGAGAAAACAATTGAAATAAAGATATTAACCAATTATTCGGTATTTCTTTATAGTATTAGACATGAGTTGAATAACGTATTCATTGTTAAGTCATTGAATTAAATGAAAACAAAGTTTTCGACGAAGAAATCAATACAAGAGTTGAAGACTTGAAGAGATGATGAAATATTCGATTCTCTTTTCATTAGAAAATGGACTCAAATCTAATAGAGGTCTCTATTTATATCTCTTTGGGATTAATATTTGTTTATTTAATAAGAAATTTTAATAAGAAATTGTGTTCTCATTTCATCTCAATTTAATGTTAATAAGAATTAATAAGAGATTATAATAATTTTAAAATATTTTATTAATAAAATTAAATAACAAAAATTAGACCCATTTCTTAATATCGATCTCTATTTAATTACTTTCCGCCAATAAATATAGATATTTAGAAAGACTAGTCTTTTTAAAACGAGTTAAGTGTCTCTCAAATCAATATAAAGATAAGTGAAATGTAGAAAAAGGTGGAAATTACGCGAAATTGTCGATTGTGTTGTGTGAATGACATAATGATTACGTCATTGCATTACATATGCAGTGAATTAATTGAGAAAAACTTTATTTCTTCTAAGAATTACATAAAAAGTGATTAAATTATGAATTAATACTATAATTAAAGATTAAAATAATTAAATAAGAAATGAGTTGTAATTGAAGTCGAATTTTATTAATTAATTACAAAAATTAATTCAATAAAAATGATAGAAAATATGGAAAAATTTTAAATACAATGATTTCACTAAAATATAAACCGAAATATTGTATTCATTGTTATGAGACATACGTTTGGATAAATCACTTGCGATTGCGATCTAACGATAAATTAAATCTAAAACTTAAATAATTGAATTAAATCGTTGAGAATTGAGTGATTGATTTGATTATTGATCGCAACGACAGCCAAACAATACTTACCTAAAGATCTGATAATTGAAAAATGAAATCATCTTTGAAACGATACCTTTCAATGACTTGATATCTATAAAAATATATATTCTCTAAACACTATTAATAGAGGAAAACAAATGAAAAGCCAAAAGTATTTCAAACGCTTTCTTACATTTTGTAGGAAAGCATTGTTTGACCACAAGTCTCGTGAAAGAAGTCAGTGGACTATCAAATGGCTATCAAATGGAAAATAAAGACAAATATTAATTGATTTACGAAATAAACAAATGAAGGCTTAAATGAGATTTGATTTGATTAGCACTGAATAGCTGTTACCAAACGGGATGTTCTCAAACACTCCATACAATATTCGGCTTCAAATAATTGGTTTTTGCTTAAAAAATGACATTTTTATGAATTTAGTTGTAATTCCTATCGAAGAAAGAATTTCATATCAATTATAAAAGTTTTTCTCAAATAATTGATATTTAGATGAAAAGACCAGAAGATCTTCAGAACTATCAACTGATTGAACAAAACGCTGTTAGACTCACTTCTTTTGGAAAGTCTTTTTCAATCGTTGAAAACTCTGTTCGAAGCTTTTTATCATTAATTGGTTCACTTTCCAAGTCTTCATTTAGAGATCTCTTCGAAGAATCTAAGGAATCCTAAAAACAAAATCTAATTCAAAACAAATCAATAAAACATTTGTCTTTACATTAAGGGTTTGATTTCCATTAGTACTGTCGGCCACAATGTCTTCATTTTTATTTTCCATTTCCTTTGAATCCTATAATAATTTAAGGAATTAATAAATAATTTAATTAATATCTTTTAATACTTTATTATTATTATTAATAATATTATTATTATTATTATTTTTCGAAGTTTTTGTAGATCTAAACACTTCTTGAGGTAAATATTTTCCCAATTCTTTTCTTTTCACATGTTTTGTATCGATAGTCATCTCAGGTTTAAAAAATTTACTAAATTTCGCGGTATTTGTAACTAAAATTAAAAATAAAGTTTAAAACAAAATTAATAACATATAAGAAGAGTGTAATACCAGTATCTGCAAAGTTTTTAATGTCTTGAGTCAGATCAACGTTAATGCCTTCAGTTTTATTGAACTCAAGTCCTATAAACCACATGGTCTCTTCTTCTGTTTTAGTCTCTGTTTTATTGTTGTCTTCATTTGACTGATCGCTAGTGTCTGGAGTTGTATCGCTTGTATTGATCTGTACTTCAACAGTTCGAGAATAACATTTAGGATTGACGTGAGCTAAAGCTATACAAGAATGTCTTTCAAGATTTTGAACTAAAATTCTAATCTTGGACTCAACTAAACCAATCCATTCGGGATTAGAAGAAGCCAACAATACTATGAAATGTCTATATTTAGTAAAGAATTGGACCGAATCAAAGAGAGCGCTCCATTCAGTATTATTTCTTGAATCCATAATCCGATCGATTACTTCAGACGCGTGAATGAATTCATTAGTCATAATAGATTTGGTGGAAAACGTGACATTGAATGTACTGTTTTGTTGAGGATATGAAGGAGTAATGATTGGCATTAAATGGTATCTATCGGCAGGATTTATACGCGGATCCCAAACAGGAAATCCTAGATTAGGATTATCTTCACTATTACTACGAAGAAGCACTGGCTTAGGCCATGGCCACTGACGAAACACAAAGAAAAACTTCTGAACCAGAGTTGCGGCAGATGCTCGAGGATATAGTTGACAAGTTCTGGCCACTAACATCGCCCACGAAACACCTCCTAATCATTATAATTCACTTAATATAAAACATTTAAATTAAAAGTAAATTCTAACCCAAATATCCCAAAGCATTAGAATATATTCCACGCCTTTTGGCCCACAATTTAATAGCTCTGAGGGCTAAACGGAAAGACTCGTGATTTGGGACTAAAAGTAAGATATCATCGGTAACTCTCGAACCATTGAGAGAACGAACACTTTTCTCATCTAAGTTCTTGAGAAGTGAACCATCGCGTAAGTCCTGGTCTTGAGGTATGTTTTTGAGGGCCAAACGAGCGAAAAGAATATCCAATTCTATTCCTTCGATCTTTGTTTTAATAACGGGAACGAACGCCTCTTCAACGGCGCGAACGTATTCACAGTTTTGGATTTGAGAAATCATTTCACTAAAAGTTGTGAAGAAATCAGTTCTCTCTATATGTCGCGGCGCTACTAATAGAGTGTCGATATCAGCCCCTAAACAATACATCAAAACTTTTAATATTTTCTAAAATAGTATTTAATAAACCTTTTGTGTGGACTCCCAAACGATAGGACCCAAATGTGAATATCTTTCCGGACATTAGATCTGCGTTTTGTTTCGGCATTTTCTTCGCCGACACTTCTTTAATCCACGTCTGAACCGTTTCGTTAAGTTTAGACAATATATTCATTCTGTGCTGCATTTCACAGTCACTTTCAAACAGATCATATGATCGAAGACATTCTTCAAGTTCTTTAGTTGCCTTTAAATCTTCTTCTGTGGGTTCGGCGTCAGATATCGGCGAAGTTATACCAAACGTCTTATTTTCCGTTGTTTTTGACATTTTTGTTGTGATTTGAGTCTTAAATTGAAAACAGAGATAATAATTAAAATCGAGATTTAGATGACATCAGATTATTATTAATAAAACAATTGTTTGAAATCATAATTAAATTAATTGTTTTGATTCTAATCTTCCGTCAGACAAAAGTTAAGCCATTTTTCATCACAACAACAATGAAGAGAGCGATACATAAATAATGTCATTCTATAAGAAGAATAAGCGCTTAAAATCTCTTTTTTAAACAATTTGTAAATAAAATTAATTTATTTTAAAACAACTTTTATTCAAAAATAAAACTAAAATTAATATAATTTCCTTATATTTGAAAAACATGTCTTAAACTCTGATATTAGATGACCTCTTATATGATACTCATATTATTCAAGTTATTCTCAAACTTTTAATTATTTCCAATAATTAATAATAATTATTAATTAATTAATATCTTAAAGTATTTATTAATTAAACTTTGATTGACACAAAGGATCGATATAAACAATATTTACAAATTTATATTCATTTTTATATAAACCAATTGAAAGTTCTTTTGATTATTAGAAAACTTTTAAGTTTCAATTAGTGATTCCAAATTAACTCTGGGTTAACCCTTGTCAAAGGTTAACCTTTAGCCCTGAGAATCAAAGCAAAAGGTTAATGGTTTTGAATAGAGGGTTAACCCCGGGTAAACCTTTTGACTCTCTCATATGATGGTAACCATAGAAGTTCCAAAATGATAAAATTTGACTAAAATCTAATGAATTGTTTGAGATTTCAAAAAATGATTTCATTAAACATTAAATAAATTATAGTTAAAATTGTTTTTATAATGTTTTTTTAATTAATATTAAATTTTTAATTTATAATTAAACTTATTAAAAAATATTATTGAAAGTGAACCTGAAATGGAGATTTTATAATAAAAAATTAAGGGTTAACCCTTTGACTCGGGGTTAAGGTTAAGGTCAAAGAAATTCTTAACACCCAGGGTTAAGGGTTAAAGGATTTTTTGACCTTTTAACCTTTTGGACATCACTAGTTTCAATCCTTTAGTCTTCGAATTATTAACAAAACTTGAATTAAAAGTTTTACAGAAATTTTTAGTTTATTATTATTTTGAAGATAACTATGAATAAGTTCTCTAGATTTCAATTTCATATAATTTATCATTTATTCATTTATCATATTATTATTGATTCTTAAGGTTTTTGCAAAATTCAAAACTTTTTATAATTTTAGAGAAAGTAATCAATACTTCAATACATAGAAAACTAACTGAAAATCGTATTAAAAAACGATAAATAAAAAAAATAAAACAATAAATTATTTAAAAAATACAAATGAAATGGTTTTAAGGCAAATGATAATCGTTTGCTTTGACTCCAAATAGTAGTCGAATCAACACAAATGAAAATCTTCTTAAAACAAATGAAATTCAATTTTTATATAAAATGAGATGAAATTTCAAATAAATTAAAAAAAAATTTAAATGAATAACTTGTTCTGAATAACTGTAAGTTTTAATATGTAAATACAATTGTTATAACTTGTTATTTAAATCTATTGTTAACTACAATAAACTATTTGATAAAATAAATAATTAAATAATTTAAACTTTTCGTTAATTTCAAAGAATTGTAAGTTTGGGTTAAAATCATTTCAGATTTGATTTATTGCAGATTCACTGTATTTAATAAATGAGTTTTTGAGAGAAAACTTCCACTTTTACTCATTTTTTAATGAAAGTATCCTTTATATAACCTTTTTATTAAGAATTCGATTAAACCTTTTAATGTAAATAAAAGTCTCTAAAATGTAGTCAAATAAGAGTTTTATAATTAGTCTTAAAAATGAAAAATCAATAATTAATGGAAAATAACTCATTTTATTAATCAAATAATTATAAAAATTTATAATCGACTCAAACATTTGATTTACAAGAAGTTAATATCGTTTGTTAACAGTTATACCCGATCTGTGATAAAAGTGTTGTGTATTTATGGCAACAAATAGTCATAAACTTTAGAATACAATATTTTATAAAACTATTTGTTAACCGTTTAATGAAAAACATTTAATTAAATAAAATTATCGAAAGATTGAAAAATCGTTCGAAAATTGAATATAAAAAATCATTTTAAGAGATAATAAAAATAGAACTAAAAAAACAATTAATATAAAGGAAATAGAAATTCAAACTAAAATCCATTAAAGGATTTAATGATAATTTTTTTGATGAATTTAAATGAAATAATGAAAAACAAATTGTCTTCGTTTTGACTCAACCAATCATTTGCTGAAAAAGTTTTTAAAATTTGTTTTTAAATATTAAAAAATTGTTTCAAAATATTTTTGAATTAATGGACTTCCGTTTCAAATAATTATTGACTCTTTCGGTGGTTTTTTAAAAGAAAAATCACATTTCGTTTGATATATAGTCCTTTGAATTCAAGTATAACTTCTTTTGAAAGATAATAAAAGTGCAAAAATTATACTATTGTTGGCTAATATCTTCGCTCATCTTATTTGTTGACTCTTTTTCGTCGATATCTTCTTCTTCTTCGTCGTCGTCTCCAATGGAGTCATTCTTTTCGCTGACGTGTCGGACAAGTTTTCCGACGTAATCATATCGTTCACTGAACTGTTCCATCCATTCATTAACTGATGACATTTGATATGGTGTCAGATCTGAGACGTCATCCCATTCCTCTTTAATGGCCTCCACATCAAAAGCAGCCAAAGCTCGAGTGGCGTCGTGACCCGCCAGAGGAGCGTAAGGACCACCCGGACCATAGAAACGATGACCTAATTTACATTTCTTTTACTTTTAATTTATAGACTTTTTTGAGGAAATTTATAAAAGTTTAAAATAAACTTAAAACGAGTCAAACATTAAAAAATGTTTTTTGAAGTGAAGGCCAAACACTAAATCACTAAAAAAAATTTATATTAACTCAAAGAATAATATCTAATCTCTAATCGTATTCACAATTATTTGATAATTTCTTTTGAGTGCATTTCGTTCTTTCGGTTCAATTAATTACAATTAATATAATTAATAATTAAAACAAATTATAATTTCCATAAAATCAATAAAATAAACAAATTTAATGAAATCGTATACAAAAAAATCAAACCTTTGGTACAGTCGTAAACTTTTCCGAGAATTGCAATACAAATACGTTTGTCAGAACCCTTTCCGTCGTATTTCTTCAACTCATCTAAAGTCATGTCATGTTTGGGCAGCGGTTCCGGCAGTTTGAATGTCTCGCTCTCAGACTTGTCTAATCATTTGAATTGAATTAAATTTTAAGAGATATTTATATATATTTGAATGAAATACTTGTATTTCTTTGTGTGCGTCCTCTTATCAGACGATATATGAGATAAGCGATGATAATTGTGAGGACAGTATTGATCGGTGAACCGAAAAGAAGTCCAATCAGTGATTGAGCCGACGATTCGTTGATAGCGGTGTCAGCCGTAGAACTGCTTTCAATGTTATCCTTATTTCCTGACATTTTATTAAATCATTTATTTTATAAATTAATTAAAAACGAAAAAAAATAATTATTGACTAAAAATGAATGGATTTTATTAAAAGAAAGATTTCATTAAATCTGTTTTATTTCCTCGTTTTGAGTCTAAAATGAATTTAGATTTCAATTCACAACTGAACCAACGATCGAATGTTTTTCAGGGATTTCTTCCAAATTCAGGGATTTTCCCTCAAAATATTTCCATTCCCTGACAACAGATGTCTTTATATTAAAATTCGTTTTAAACTTTGTTTTATAAATAAAATTTACTTTTATTATAATAATTATAATTCTAATCAACTCTTTTAAGACTCAAATATTTGATTACTTATTGTATGCTTTGATTATCAGTGCATGCATTGACCAAATGCTAGAATCAAATAATTCATTACTTTATTTATACTATTTCTATAAGCTTTATAACAATATATTGTATTATATTGGATGTTCTGAAAAGTCTTTGCGTATTTCACTTCTCTAAATTTGGATAAAGTTTAATCTAAAAATGAATTAACTTTTAATTAATTTTAATAAATATTCTAAGACATTTATTATTACTCTTTAATTAAGTTAATAAAGTTTTT
>JAQFZM010003967.1:0-10243 GCA_034695785.1 Galumna obvia
AATAGTATAGATTGAAGCCTCTCTGACTCTGAGGCTTCAGACACACAGGTACAGAATTCAAGTTTTTCTTTTAATAAGTAGTATAGATTGAAGCCTCTCTGACTCTGAGGCTTCAGACACACAGGTACAGAATTTTAGTTTTTCTTTTTATAAATATTATAGATTGAAGCCTCTCTGACTCTGAGGCTTCAGACACACAGGTACAGAATTCAAGTTTTTCTTTTAATAATTATTATAGATTGAAACCTCTCTGACTCTGAGGCTTCAGACACACAGGTACAGAATTCAAGTTTTTCTGTTAATAAATAGTATAGATTACATTTAAATGATTTCATTTTTAAATGAAAATCTTATTATGAACAATAAGCTCTAATTTAATGATAAAAGTTTTGCCGCAGTTTTAAAAAAAAACATTTAAATTATTTTATTCTTAAATGAGTTTTATTTTAATGTGCCTTTAATTGAGATCTTCGGGAATACCTTTTGAAACACCCGTTTATATCACAATTGAAAGGTTTATATATTACTCTTGTGTTGTTATTGATTTGATTTTTTTGTGAACTTTTTATTACATTCATTGAAATCACATACAAATTCTATTTCATTTAAATGAATACATTTGTATCGAAATAAATGAAATTAAGATTTACATTTAAATCGATATTTTGTCCCAAAACAATTAAACACTTAAACATTTGAAGTCTTTTAATTAAATCATTGAATTGTCTTCAAAATTCTAAGACTTGGCGAGACTTCCCAAAAACCCTTCAATAGTTCCAACTTTTGTCTCAAATTATTTACACTCATTTTTGAAAATATTTAAATCACTTTTGAAGTGTTTGATAAAATAAAAACAATAACACCAAAGAGTTATATCATTACATTATCTGACCAATTTTAGGGAATATTATGGGCCTAAGCTGTTGGCATAACTACAATATTGTGTTTACATAAAGAATTTAATGTGAAAATTTAGTTATGCCAACAGCAAAGGCCCATAAAATTCCCTCAAACCAGTCAGATAATACTCTGTAGTGGCGACAGAGGATAAAAGGATTAAAAATCTTCTAAATAATGACTTTTCATAAATTCTTTGTAAGTCAAAAGATTTATAGTTTATTGAACTATAACTTGATTTAAATAATATAAAATAGTTGTAATTTATAAATAAATATTGATTTATTTAATATTGTATAAAAAAATAATTTCTATATATATATTATAATTTTAATGATAAAATTAAATATATAAAAGTTCAAAATATTGTTTTTTGTCTTTGAATGTTATAACTTAATTATTATCAATTATTTTTAATCAATTAAAAATAAATAAATTTATAATACAAATATAAGAACTCAAAAGAAAGAGTGATATAATTGAATGGTTTAAAGCAGAAAAGAGACTAACGCTTTAAATTTCATAGGTATTAAAGGCACCAAAACAAACACAAACACAAAACCTGTTATTTAGCGCCAAACCTATTGTCTCAATTTTAAGAGTAAATTTAAAACAATTATTTTAATAATGAATACTTCAATTAATATCAATAATTTATCAAATATTGATAAAAATAAACGTAAATCTATAGTTCAACTAATTAATAATGAAATTAATAAAACACCTAAAAAAATTAAGTGTCCCATAAAATGGAAGAGTAATCAACAAAAACTTTTAAAAAATTCGGTATTTATTTATTTATTGTTAAATTACTTATAACTATTAAATTTAAATAAAATTATTTTAAATTAAAGGGCAATAAGTATATAAATTATAAAGGCGAAGAAGTCGAAGAAAAAGTTTTTATCAAAATTGATAATTGCTGTATTAAAAAGTGTTTTAATAAAGTTGAAGAATATGAACAAAGTCAAATATTTGAAAGGTAATTTTAAAATTATTTATTTATAATTAAAAATATGATTTTTAAATTTAGAAAATTATTAATTTAAATAAGTAATTTTCAATTTTAAATGTTTTATTTTTTTAAAAATTAAATTTTACTTAATTATATATTTTGAAAATTTACAGTTTTTGGAATTCTGCTGACAAAATTATTCAGTCATAAATTAAATAATTTAATGGAAAAAAAGGAATGTCACACTACAAGTACAGTTCGAAAAAATCGTTGGGAATACCATGTTCAATCTAAAGAAATAAAAGTATTGGTTTGCAAAAAGTTTATTTATACTTTATTACAAATTAGCAAAAAAAGATTAGAAACTATACAGTTAAATAAAATTAATAATAAAGAATTTACGGATGAAAGAGGAAAGAACGAAAAAATAGAACATATGGATAAAAATATTTTTTTAGAATTTATTAATTTATTTCCTACGGTTCCTTCTCATTATACGAATAGTCAAAAACATTACTTCTCAAATCTTGATTTAAAAATAAGAATAATTTTTGAGCAATTTAATGACTTTCTAGTCAAAAAAGGAGTCAATAGATCTGTAACTTATCATACATTTTATAATTATTTTAAAAAGTATTGTGATTTCAAATTTAAATCACCTAGAAAAGACGTTTGTGATAAATGTTTTAAATTTAAAAATTGTAATGAAAATATGGATGAAAATTCAAAATTACAATTTGAAAATCATATAATTAATTATACTAAACATAAGGAAATTAAAAATAGTTTAATTGAAAATAGTAAATTTATAGTTTTAGAATTTGATTATGCCCAAAATAGGCCATTGCCAAAATTACCCAATTCAGAATATTTTTATAAAAGAGTTTCATGGTTAAACATATTTAATATTCATATTTATAATTTAAATTCCTATATGTTTTATAGTTTGGAAGGTGAATCTCCAAAAAATCCTAATAGTGTTTTATCAAGTTTATTTAGAATATTAGAAAATTTAAATAGTGAAATATCATTAAAGGATAAAGAAATAGCTTTTTTATCAGATAATACCTGTGCTCAGAATAAAAATTGGGCTATGGTAAAATTCTGTTCATTTTTATCAATTAAATTTAATATTAAAATTACTTATCTATTTCCTGTTCGTGGGCATTCTTTTTCTATTTGTGACAGGAATTTTTCTATATTAGGTCGAAATTTTAAAAAATCTGAAACAATTGAACACCTAGATTATAATTTAAATATTTATAGAAATTTGAATAATTTTATAGTACAAAAAATGGAAGTTTTTGATTATTCAAATTTTTTAGATAATTATTTTAAATCTAAAAACTTAAAAATTAAAATTTCAAAAATGGTTATTTTTAAATTTCATCCAGATGGTATTATACATTGTTTTGATAATTATTTAGAAAATAATTTAAATTGTTTTGAATTAGTAAATTGTGATATTAAAAAAATTAAAAATGCTCATATTAATGAAGGTTTATTGTTAAAAAATGTTGGTATAAGTAATGAAAAAAGAAATGATATTTTATCTCTTTTAAAATATATAAATCCTAAATATAAGTCATTTTATGAAGATCATTTAAAAAATATAAATAAATGTGCAATAGAATGTTTTACCGTTAGTGATGATGATTAACTTTAAGTCATATTGTTAATTATATTAACTGAAATTAAAAATACTTTAAATAAAATTATTAAAATTTATTTGAATTTTAAAATAAAATTTATTTATTTACAAAATATAGTAAATATTATAAAAACTAAAGATATAATAAATACTATTTATTTTACTCATGAAAATTCTTCATATTACTATATGGCGGAGATTTGGAACCTTTTATCATATATCAAGTTTAAAGCGTTAGTCTCTTTTCTGCTTTAAACCATTCAATTGTAGACATAACATGGATTTACAGATCCATTAATTATAAAATTAAATAATTATTTATTTAATATAAAAATGATTAAAATTGAATACAATTTTGAATTTGATAATTAAATTAAAAATAAAATAAAAAAATAAAGAAAACGAACTCCAAAAGATAAGGATTATTGTGTGTTTCAGTGGTTCTATTGGTGTCTTGACTTCAGTGGTCACTCTAATTTCTCTTCTGGTTTTCACCGTTTTATGAATTTTCAATTATAATCAATTTTTAGTTTAAAATTTTCTTCATTTTATTTTTGTTTTAAATTTTATTTTTTGATTGATTGTAATTGAATTGATTATAATTGAAAATTCATAAAACGGTGAAAACCAGAAGAGAAATTAGAGTGACCACTAAAGTCAGGACACCAATAGAACAACTGAAACACACAATCGACTCATAAACTCACCCCTACCGAACATATTTGACAATTTGACACTTTTGGCAACAATTTGGATGTCCTTCTCAGACAATGATAAGAATGAGGAACACATGTCTTCAGACAAAGATTTGAGACACATCTCAGACATCAAAAGACCGAAATTGTCTCTAATTCGAGAAATTTTTCTGAACATAAGTATTGACTGATTGTCGATAAAAATTTCATCGCCTGATATGAACCGCAACAGAGTTTAAGTCTACATTCAGGGAAGCATTTCATGAGCCCTGAATACCATTTGGAGTGACTCCAGACATGTTGAATGAGTGGATCGAAAATCCGCTCGTATTTAGTGAAACATCTTTGAGAGGAAACTCTTATCTCTTCTGATTCTGTTCTTCATATTATTTAAGGAATAATTGAATCCGAGGATCAACTGATGGATCAGTCGATAAATTCATTGTTGGGATCCATTGAATTTGTTTCGTTGATATGACTGACACTGAATTCAAGTGAAGAAGTGATATAAGTGTAAACATAACACAAAACGATGAAAACTTTCAGTCATTTGTTGACCACTTTTTAGAATAACTGATATATGAGTTATTTTTGAAAATACAATTCAAGCGATTTCTTTGAATCAATTATTGGTTTGAAATTCAAGTTTTAATTCAATATAAGTCTCGCTCTTCGACACATATCCAGTTTTTTGAGGTTTTCATTTGTAAGACATTTTAACTATCTTTTAATATAATCTATTGTTGACATTTAGTTTATAACACAAACAGTTATTTTATAAATTTTTAAAATTTTTATTGAAAAAAAATTAGAATTTGCCTCAAATAAAAATAATATATTTAAAAGTGATTTTATTTAAACAAAACAAAAACGTTATTATAAAAGTTTTTTCATATTTTATATAAAATAAAAAATTAATAAAAGTTTTTCATTTAAATCAAAACTAAAATTATTTTATGCTTAGAATTAAATGAAATTTTTATTTTATATAATCAAAGATTAATATTAGGTTTACATTCAGTTTATATAAAAGTTTATTAATTATAGTAATAATTAAATTTAGAATAAATTGAATACAAATTTTAAATAAAATAAATATAAATGAAAAATTATAAAGACTTCATCCAATCATTTATACTTTTATTCCTTTGAATTAAAACTTTTTTATGTCTTTGGATATCAGCCGAAGTTACAGAAGTTATTACAATTATTTTATTACATTAAAATGATTTGATTCTTGAATGAAATCTTTAGTTAAGATTTTTGAGCCCTCTTTTCGTTTTAAACATTTTATTTTAACTTTTAGCCAAACATTTGTGTGATTTTATTTTCGAATGAATACATTGTTTGTGTTTTTTGAGATCATAAGAAAAGACCAAAGTTTTGCCACAGTTTTCAATCAAACACTTAAATGCCTTAACTTTTGAATGAATGCGTTTGTTATGACGTTTGAGATCATATAAAGTGACGAATGACTTCTTACAATTATTTTCATTACATTAAATGAATTTAGTTTAAAATGAATTCTATTCTTATGAGTGTTTAAATTAGATCTATAATTAAAACTTCTGAAACATCCTTTGATTTCGCATTTAAATGGTTTATATCCCGAATGACTTCTTTTGTGTTGAATTAGAGTTACTTTATGTGTGAATATTCTATTACATTCACTGAAATCACAAACAAAATCTTTTTTATTCAAATGAATAGATTTGTGTCGAATTAAATCGCTTTTAAATTTACATTTAATACTACATTTGGGCCAAAAACACTTAAAAAGTTTCCCCTTTGTAGTCTTTTCTTCCAAATATTGAATTGTCTTCAAATCAATTCCAGTTAACTTCGGTTCAAAACTCTGAGCTCTGATTCCATTAAAACTTAACAAATCTTTTACTTTCGGTTCTTATGAAGTATGTCTTAAACTTGACGAGACTTCACATAAACCCATTAAAAGATCCAACTTTTGTCTTAAATTATTTTCAGTCATTTTTTGCAAAAAAAATCACAAATATAACATAAACTACACAAATATTGAAATCACTTCAGAAGTGTTTAACAAAATAAAACAATAACAACAAAACGCTATTTCATTACAGGAATTGTCTGACCGTTTTCAGGGAATTATATGGGCCTATGCTATTGGCATAGCTACAATATTATGTTTACAAAAAAATTGAATGTGAAGATTTAATTGTGCCAATAGCTTAGGCTCATATAATTCCCTCAAAAGAGTCAGACAATGACCTTTAGTGGCGACAGAGGTTTAAAGGATTAAAATTTTCCAAATAACGTCTTTTCTTAAATTCTTGGATAGTTAAAGGATTTATAGTTTAATAACTGTAAATTAATTAAAATAATATAAAATTGTAATTATTAAATTATGAATAATAATTTATTTAAATATTGTAAAAAAAATATTTTTAATATATATAATGTAATTTTATTAACAAAATTAAATAGATATTAAAACATCAAAATATTGTTTTTTTTTTGTCTTTGAATTTTATAAACATTTTTTTTATTGCATTTGTTTCTTTTTTAAGTCATTATAAGGCATAAAATAAATTATTTACATTTATTTTCATAATATTGAAATGATTTTAGTTTAAAATGAATTCTATTCTTATGAGTGTTTAAATTAGATCTATCATTAAAACTTCTGAAACATCCTTTGATTTCACATTTAAATGGTTTATATCCCGAATGAATTCTTTTGTGTTGAATTAGAGATACTTTATGTGTGAATTTTTTATTACATTCACTGAAATCACAAACAAAACCTTTTTTATTCAAATGAATAGATTTGTGTCGAATTAAATCGCTTTTAAATTTACATTCAAACCGACATTTAGGTAAAAACACTTAAAAAGTTTCCCGTTTGTAGTCTTTTTATAAAAATATTGAATTGTCTTCAAATCAATTCGACTTAACTTCAGTTCAAAACTCTGAGCTCTGACTCGATTAAAACTCAACAAATCTTTTACTTTCGGTTCTTCTGAAATATGTCTAAGACTTGACGAGACTTCCCATAAACCCATTAAAAGATCCAACTTTGTTCTCAAATTATTTTCAGTTATTTTTTTCAAAAAAAATTACAAATATTACAAAAATTACACAAATTTCGAAATCACATCTGAAATGTTTAACAAAATAAAGAAAATAACACCAAAGCGCTTAATCATTAAAGAGAGTTGACTGATCCTTTTAAGGGAACTTTATTGGCCTATGCTATTGGCATAACTACAATATTGTGTTTACAAAAAAAATTAACGTGAAGATTTATTTATGCCAACAGCATAGGCCCATAAAATTCCTTCAAAGAGTAGACAATTGATCTGTTGAGGAGACAGAGGATTAAAGTATTAAAAATTTTCTAAATAACGACTTTTCTTAAATTCTTTGTTAGTTAAAGGATTCATAATTAAATTAACTATAAATTAAGTAAAATAATATAAAATAGTTATTATTAAAAAATGAATAATAATTTATTTAAATATTGTAAAAAAATATTAAGTATAGTAAGAAAGAATACTTATTTTATTGACTGTTTTTATGGTTTTATTCGCAATTTATATCATATAATCAAATAAATGAGTTATTTTTGTTTATTTAGGATTTTTATGTTCTTTAGATTTATTTTAAAGCGAATAATTAACCTTTTAGGTTTTACTTTACTTTAATTTTTTTAAATCAAATAATAATTTGATTAATTTCTTAAAGTTTAAATGGTTAATTTTATACAACTTATTAAAAATTTTATTGTCAAAATGCTTTTTTCAATAAAACTAATCTAATTTCTTAATAAAGGTTCTATTTTTTGTTTTTGAAAGTTTAGTTTAAATTATTGGTATAACTTAAATATGCATTTGAATGAGTTTGTGTTTTCATATTTAGTTAAAATTTACTGTTAGTTAAATTTATTGGTACTTAAAATTATCGATTGAGTACTGTAAATAAAAATTTCCATGATTATATTGAAATATTATACTATTTCATAACATCTTAAATGAATAATTTTGAAGAGTTTCCAACAGCTAAACTAAACTCTGATTAATGGAATTTTCTCAATCATTTACATCTGTATAAAATCTAGATAAATATAGAAATTATTTATCAAAAATATATTTCCATGATAAACCTTGCTGTAATGTTTCTTGCATAAATGTATGTAAAACCTAGATAATTTGTCGGATAAAATTTAATTATAACTTTAAAATAATTTTTTTATTAAATAAAATGTTGACCGATATATTTAGTATAGAACAAAGGTTGTGATGCTATCTAATTTTTTTTGCTTACAGTGCAGAAAATATTAAGCATAATTTCTGCACGCGTGCACTAATGGGATGAACTTGCTATTTTCAAAAAAATCTTTTATATTTAATCAAATACATGTAACACCTTGATAATTAGTTGGATAGAATTTAATTGTAATTTTTAATTAATTATTTATAACAAAATGTGTACCGAGATATTGGTTATAATTCATACGAAAAAATGCCGTCATATGTTTTTGCTTTCAGTGCAAAAAATAAACTAAGTAGGAGATAATCATTTCAGGCAGTCACCAATTTAAATGATCTTGGTATCTATAGAAAGCTTATGATTTATAAAATTGATAAGTTGAATTATTTTTGGCGAATAGACATCTGTTCCCGTAAAATTCGACTAGTTTAAATTGGTATTTAAAGCTTTAAAGAAAGATAAGTTTTGTTCTAGTTAGTAAGCAATAGTAAAGCATAGTTTGAACCTTTCAGTTTTCATAGGAACATGAATGATTTACTAATTTTTATATCAATTTTCATTCTTATTAATATTAATTAAATTCATAGTTCAAATATGCATTTTTTATGAATGCTTTGCAAGGTTCAAAATATGATTTACTATTGCTTATTAACTAGGACCAAATTTATCTTTCTTTAAAGCTTTAAATGCCAATTTAATATAGCCGAATTTTACGGGAACAGAAGTCCATTCGCCAAAAATAATTCAACTTATTGCATCTATAAATCATAAACTTTCTATAGATACCAAGATCATTTAAATCGGTGACTGCCTGAAATGATCATCTCCTTCTAAGTATAATTTTTTCAATTCATTTTTATTATTTTTTCCCATTTGTTTGGGCGGAATCTGACCCGACATCATCTGAAAGGGACGGAGAAATGTTGGCTCAATTCTATGAATGTAATTTGAGTACCAATTATATTGAGAACCAAGGTTATTTTTTTCTAATTATCATTAAAGTTTAAATAGATAAAATAATATAGTTAAATTGAACTTGATAAAGAACTTATTAAATATAAGTAAATATTCTATAAATTGTAGAATTTCTTTTATTATTAATTTGTTGCTTGTATTTTGTGTTAATGTATCATGGCGTTTGTTGATAATTAATTTTGCGTCCAATTTAAAATATATTGTAACATGCTGCAAAATTATTTTTAAAAATATTTCAATATTATTGTTAAAATAATAGAATAAAATAATATTATTTCAATTATTAAATTTATAAATGTTTAAAATATTTATTAATTGTATCTTTTATTAAGTTATTTATTTTATTGATTATAATTGCATTAAACAAATATAATACTATAAACAATTATAAACAGTTTACTTGAGGAATATATGTGCTTAATTAATATAATTCAATTGTTGATAAAGATTTATAATAATTTAATAATTAAATTAAATGATTTACTTAGAATATTCTCAATGATTTGATAATTTTAGGTAAAGTTCTAATGAACTAATCAGAACGCGAAAATGACCTACATATTTATAAAAATATTAAAATTAAAACTTTCAAAGAGAGTTAAATATAAAATATATAAATGAATAAAATTTAAACATTAATTTAAATGAATGATTTTTTTTTTCGATGTTTCGGTAATTTTCAGAAAGAAAACTGCCATAAATGAAATGATCTGGAAGGAAACACAAAAAAACATCAAGATTATAATAGTTAATATCATGAAATTACTTCATAACATCTGAAATGATTAATAGTAAAGAGTTTCCAACAGCTAAACCCAACCTTAA
>JAQFZM010003968.1:0-10236 GCA_034695785.1 Galumna obvia
AATTGAAAGTTGAGTTTATTAGATATTAATAATGATATAAATACAATCTTCTTATTAAATAACTTAAATTAATTTATAATAAATTTCAGGAGAAATATCGGTTAAATAAATCCGCATATATTTAAGAAGATTATTATTGGTAATGCGTGAAGAATATTAAATATTTTTGTTGTTTATTTACAATTTTTGTAACGTTTATAAAGGACTTGGCTATTGCTCATGGTTCGATCTTAACAAGTAAACCTTTTCACTAACATGAATAATGTTAGCGAAAAATCAATCTGAAAAAAACCTGTGATTCAATGAATCAAATATGCGCATCGTTAGTCTAGATAATCTAGAATCAACTTCATTTTTGGAATTTTTCATCTTTATTTCATTTTTTCTCAACTCGTCTGATTTCAAAATTTGACTTCTTTAAAAGAATTTTTGATAAAAGTCAACTATGTAATATGAATTTGGTAAAAAATTGTTGACAATTTAAAATTTATTCATTTATGTAGAACTAAAATGATAATCTTGATTATTTTACTTCAAATTCTTGAAAAAATATTAGTATTTTTACTGTTCAATAAGATATAATAGGTTTTATATTAATTTTATTATTTATATTTCGGTAATTATATTTTTAAAAGAAATTAATAAAAATATAAATCAATCCCTAATTATAGCTTATAATCATTGATTATCGCTTGATTAAAACTCCTAAAAGAGGGCAAGATGACAGCGCAACAGTTGGGAAATTGAAGTGAAAACTTGTATGAAATGTTTGAGGTGAGACACCTATCATATGACTGACCTTTCTTTAAAGCTGTGCCGGTTAGCAATTTTGGACAAACGCATGAACGCTATTTTGAAAGGTTATTTTGAATATTTTGTTTCGGAAATTACCGATGTTTTCTAGACTATTGTGGGCAATCGCAAAACCGCCGAAATATTTCATTGATTACACGGCGTGTATTAGCCTAAATATATTAATTTTATTTAATAAATTAAAAGTCCTAAGGATTATATTTTAAATATTAACAAACAAATTTTTATTGTCCATTTAAAGACTCTTATGCGCATTGTCCATTAAATATCGAATTCGATATGGTTTTGCTTTGATTTTGTTTTCAAAATGAGTTTAAATTTATTTCAAATAATTTTTACTTCAGAATAATTCAAGGAATTGCCAATGAGTGATGGAAAATCACCCATAGATTGATATTTAAGGTTGAATTGATTCACAAAAATATTATTCATTGTATAATTAATTTAAGATCACTTCTAGATTTATCATTAAATCTTACTTAAAAAGGAATTAATAATTTTATAATGTATACTCTGTCTGTTATGAAGTTGTGTGTTATGAATCTCTGTGTTTTATGAACATGATTTGATTAATTGTATGGATCGCCATACCCTTAAATGTTAACTATTATACACTGTGTGTTATGGATACCTGTGTGCTATGAACAAATGTTCCTGGCATCTGCTCCTTCATAACAGACAGATTATACTGTATTATTAATTATAATTATGAATTAAAATTTTATATTACAGTGTGACCTCTTTATATCGAACGGGTAGGGACCATTTTTTGTTCGTTATAACGAGGATTCGTTATAACAAGTATAGCTTATAAAAATGTAGAAATTTACCTAGCAAAATTGTAGTGTTAATAATAATAATAAGAAACTATTAATAAAACAATATTTCCGATAATTAAATCATTTATCATTATTTTCAATATTTTTAACGACATTTAACTTTGTCCCTATACAAATAGTTAATATTTATCTTTCTTTAAAACTCTATATGCTTATACTTCCTGGCCGAATTCTACGGTAAAGGTTAGTCATTAGCCGATAATAACATCGCCAATCAGTTCTTTATATCACAAGCTTTTGAAAGATATCGAGATCATTAAAATCCGCCACGTCCTACTAACTACCTACTAAGCTAAAGCCTTACATTCAGGACAGTCGCGATTATGCCTTAGCAGCGACCACTTCAACGTTTAGGTTAAGCTTTAGAGCCTATATCTCAGTCCTCATTCATTCATACAGTTAATTTTTGATTACTTTTGTGTTAACATTCATTAAACCTAATTATATTTGTGTTCACACTTATTGTAAAGCCTTTACATCAAATTAATATTAAACATAAAAGGTTTTTACTATAATTTGGTATCCACAAATTGTGACCAGTTTTTAAGACATGCCACTAATTTATTTAAAATATTTTTTTTGTAAATTAGTAAAAAGTTATAAAAAAATTAAAATTTAACTCTTAAAAAATAAATTTAACTTTGTTATATTTAATAATTTAATTTTATATAATATCTTTAAATATAAAAGTAAAATTTTACCTTTCCTTGGATTCAATAATAAAATTTAAAATTCTATGGTAAATTTAAATTTATTTAATGTCTTAATTACAGTTTAAAATGACTCATTTTATTAAAATTAAATTTAAAATTTTTTATTAAAGGTAATTTTATATATAAATTAAAATGAAATATGTGGTTATTGTAATGTTCCTGCATAAACTTCATTCATATTAAAATAATTTTTTCTTTAATTTAAATTATAATTTACTTATAAAGTTATCCAAATATGAAGTCTTTAAAAGTAAATTATAAATATAATTTGAAATAAAGAAATTCCCAAACTAGCAATACAAGTTATCTAAATAATAATTTAATAAATTCACGCAGAAATAAGGATAATAGGCTAGAGAATTTAATTTCTAAACCATTAATTTTTTGATTACTAATTGAAAATTTTGTCACCATTTTTCTTGAATACAATTTTATTTTATTACTTCATACGATCGATCATTAAAATTCATTATTTTTAATATCATTGGTTTCAATTTATACTACATAACAAACGTCAGTTAATAACATCTTCCAACGATCGGTCAATCATTAGTATTAGTATCTATTAGAGTGGGTTTTGGTTTTAGTTTATAAGAAATGTCATTTTATAAGATCAATACTTCATATGAGTAGTACCCCATGCATATTTCATCAAAAATTAAAAAAAAATTCATTTTTTTGAAAATTTTAAAACATTGTTGTGACAATGCTAATGTCAACTGCGTGTTTGTCACGTGACATGTGACATTGTTTGTAAACAAAAATATTTTCATATCGTGGTAAACAGAGGAATGTCAAACTTAAGTTGGTACATATGTCTTAACGTAACCTCAAAACTAAGTCTAAATTCAAGATTTAACCTTTGCTTAATTTGACCTATACATAGTAGAGTATTATCTCAATATTGACCATTTGATCCTAAGGTTTCATAGCTTAAGAAGAAAGGTTTTGTCCATTAATCAATTGTATCTTTTTTTTATCATGTGACAGTCACGTGACAATGTTTGAAAACAAATCAAATGTCAAGGCACGTCACATTGTTTGTAAACAAACCTGTAAGGTCACGTGACAATGTTTGTAAACAAACCAAATGTCAAGGCACGTCACATTGTTTGTAAACAAACCTATAAGGTCACGTGACAATGTTTGTAAACAAAAAATTTAAAAATTTATTTATTAAATTTCTTATTTATTATACTAGAGTGAATATAATAAATGGTTGAATATTATTAAGATCAAAAACTGGTGCATCTTTGACAATAACAAACAATGAACTTGAGGGCTACCTCTGGCTTGAAATTCCACTCGATAATAGTAATCTTCAATTTTCAACACTTGAAATTGTCCGTGGTTTATTTCATATATTTTAACATTTGTCGAATTCTGTGATCAAAATAAGTAAAAGTTATTTAACGTATCAATTCTGAAGATTCTCTAAATGACGTTTTTCGCTTCAATTAAAGAATTTTTGTATGATTCAATACTTTTAATAAAATTCTTATAAGTTCAGGCCATTTAGTGTCCGCAGTAGAAAGAGTCAAAATATTGTTGGGATACCTAATTGTCTAATCATGGCCATCAGATCGTTCGGTCAGAATGCAGTTTACACTTCAAAGCCAATGGCATGACATGTATATATGTTTATGACCTAAACACCTATTAGAAACCAACTAGACTAATGGGAGGCGTCTTCATAGGATTTTTGAATAATTACCTCCAAATTTATTTTCACGTATTTGATGGAAGTGATATATGATTTCGATATAGAATTTAAAAATGAACAAGAATATCAAATCAGATAAATTATAGATTAAACCGTTCTTTCGATATCAGATTTTAAGTCATTATAATATTAAGAAAATATAAACAATTAAAATCCTATCTAAAAATCGGAAAGATCTAAAATTTTTCTGATTTGATATTCTTGTTCGGGTTTAAATTCTACATCTAAATATAATTTGGAGGCGCCTCCCATTGGTCTAGTTGGTTTCTAATTGATGTGTAGGTCTTAGAAATATATATTTCATTACGTTGGCATTGAGGGGTAAGCTGCATGCTGACCGAAAATTCTAGTTTAATTATTAAAAATATAAAATTATTTCTAAATATTAAAACTTATAATTATAGCTAATCTATGATTTGTTAAAATATATTTCAAATGTCAAAAAATAATAACTATATTGTAACTAATCCAATGAATTTATTTTATTTTTAATCAATAATTTGTATCATATTATAAAATTTCATTACAGTTTGCAATACATTTTATTATAAGTTATCCAATTTAATGCATTATTAGAATGTTTTCATTTGTTTATATTAATTAAATGCCACTTGCTCATTTTAAATATTATATAAAATTATGTAATAAAATAATTTTACATTTAATTTTTGTCTTATTTCAAATTTTAATTCAATAAAAATCAAATAAAGAATAGTAATCAAAATTTATTTTTATTATTATTTTAATTAAAGCACAACAATCAAATGATTAAACATGGTTTTAATTAATTCATTTCCTTTATTTTATATTGGAAAATATTACTAGTACTTTTTAATAGTGAAAATTTATTTAACTGCTTCAAATTAAAATAAATTATGATATAAGTTATAAAAAATATAATTAAACGAACTAAAAAGGATCATAAACTGTTGATATGTTTCATATTTTACATACAGGGTGCGCAATAAGAAGCTGGGATTTTTAAAATTAAAATTCTCTAAAATCTTTAGAGTTATTTTGATAAATCCAAAACTATCTTTTAAATGAATGAATGGCGTCAATTTAATTTACAATATAAAGTTATTTAATGTTAACTATCTTTTTTTATTAGGTTTGTGTTAGTGCAAAAATTATAAGATTATTTCATCTTTAGTCATGGATTTATGTTTCATTTTAATATAGGAAGAGTTATATTTTAATTAGCAACAAAAATACTTAAAATCGGTTTAAAACCTAAAAATTTATAGCAGGCATGGCCAAACTTTTCGGTTCTATAGGGGGGTATTAGGGGAGTTATTTTACTCCGGCCTAGGGGAGGTATTAGGGGGGTATTTTGAAAATTACCAAAAAATTCCTAAAAAAAGTGTTTAATGTTCAAAAAGATTTTAATGAAAACATTTGCGGAGTTTATTGTATTTCCATTAACATTATGTTTGCACTGAAACATCCCGGAATGTTTTTTGGGGCAACTAATTAGAAACAATTTCAGTGAACGACCCGATTCTTGAACATTATAGTGGGCCTTATTGTTGTCACCTATCGGTTCCCCATTGGGTGTAAACCAATTCAGAACTCCTTCGGTCTCTGATTTGTCTCTAAAACAGGTCAAGAATAATGACTGTGTGTTCCAAATGTCTTTTATGTGATCCTTAGGCAGAATAGTAATGCTTGATATTAAAGTTTGCAACAAACAAATAATTACCAAAAGAAGAAAACAATTAGTATTTGTTCGCAATTCTGGATTAAAACTGATTATTGATATAAACTTCATATTTGTTGAGAAAATCGTTTATTACTTTCGTCGGAATTCAGTTTTTATTAGTTTTAGTTTAAAATATATTAAATAATTTCGATCTCAAAGTTTTCAGAATATTTCAATTATTAGTAATTATTAGGAAATTTTTGATTATATTTCAAATCAATTGATTTTTTGAATTGATTTATTTTTTTGTTTATTAGAGGCAAATAAATAATTAATTGATTTGTTTTGAAGTATATTATTTGGCCTCAAGTTCTTTGGTTGAGTCCAATAATCTAATCCTTGAAGCGCTTTAGTTCCATCACTGACTCAATTGAATTCAGACTCTCTCAGAAGTCGTAAAACAGTGAACAGTAGTTCTACATTTAGTGCTGACGACACCCAACGTCTCAATAACATCCGCCTCTTCGGACCAGTTGAAGGCATAGGAAGAATGAGTAAAACATGAGTAAATATTTAATTGAGCAAGAACAAAAGTTTAAATAGAGAATATAGCGTGAACACAATTACATAAGAATGACTACAAAATAGTTAGAGATTTAAACTTAATTTATAGCCAATGTTTACAAATAACAAAAGTATTTAAGACATAATCAGGATTAATGACTAATACAAAACTTTGCTATATAACTATAAAAAGGTTGTCTACAAGTGCTCTGTAAAAGGAAATCCGGTAAAAATTCAATTATAAATTGATTTTTTTAATAAATAATTATTTTATAATTAATTTACAAATGTTCGGATTCAGATCATCAATTATTTGGTTTCATGCAGAGATGGCAAGCAATTGATGACTAGTACTGCAATATATTGATATCTAATATTTAAATATAAAGAGAGAAAAACTAAATGTAAAGCTAATTAGAATTGGAAATTAATATAAATTAAAAAATTATCTATATCAATTATCGATAATCAAATTAGACATATTTAAAAATAAAAGAAAAAACTTTATTTTAGGCACTTAAACAATATCTTTTTCATTAATTTATATTAGGTTAAGGAATAAGTAATGAGGTATTTTAGTAAGATGATTTTGAAGATATATTGTGAAATATTCAAATTGTTCACACAAATTTTAATTTAATTAATAGTTGCGTCATTTATAAATAATTATTTTATTATAAAATTCAATCAAAATATTTTAATAATTTTAAATAGAAACTTAGCCTCTAACAACTGAAAAAAACCCGTCTCATTAAACTTGCTTATTTTCAGATTCGTTGTAACCCCTACGCTTGCCCTTGAAAAAAATTTTTGGTATAGGCAAATGTCATAAAGGCTACTCAATGAAAGAAATGTTTTAAATATTTTGTCGAATGAGATTTATTCCCGAAGGCCAACAAAGTTTCCCTGACATTCGGTAATGGAAAACTTTGTTCCGCGGTCAAATCTTAAATCAAAACAATCGCCAATATAATTTGAATTTATCGACACTTGAGTTTATTACATAATTGATTGAACTTTTAAAACAGTTTTGTTGAACCAATATAATCATGCCTAAAAATTTTTCATTACTTATTCCTTAACTTAATATAATTAATATATCTTTAATATTTTAATTACAGTTATTAAGAAATTAAAAAAATTATGATTTAAATAAATTAAAAAACATTTTCAACAATTTAATTATTTATTTGTTATTAGTTTAACCTAGGGATTGAAGAAATTATATAGAATGCAAAATACAAGCTGTATTTTTCATAGAAAAATATAAAGCTTAGTTTAAGAATAAAACAAAAATAACCCATTGCCACCTAAAGGAACAACATAAAACATGTTTTGCTTTTAATATTTTTTATTTTAAAGTGTAAATTAAATTAAAATGACTAAACTGATTATTATTTAAGCAAATCAACACATTTTACTATAAAACATCTCAAAATCATTAAATTTTGAAAATATAAAATTGTTATAAATAATATCATTTGAACTTGATGCTCTTTAGCAGGGTTATTTTAGCTTTGGAAAGATGGCAAGAAATAAATACATGGCTAAACCTGTAAAAATGTCTCAATTCATGATATGTTTTGAAATTATTCCTAATATTTTGTGTGTTAAAATTTGGATTTTTAGAGTTTCGTTATTATCTGCTTAAATCTTTGATTTTCAATTTATCGTGGTCCTTTTGTTTCTCAACCGATTTAAATAATATTGTTGTCATATTTAAAGATAGATATTTTTCTATCAGGTTTAAACTAAAATACAATTATACAGTCAATCCAAAGTCGAACTTCGGTTGGTTATGTAGTCATAACTTTTTACTAAGTTAAAATATCTTGAAAGTTATTCAGATTATTAAACTAGGATAAATGACACTCAAGCCAATATAGATGATTTTTAACAAATATGGTTAATTATAATAAAATAATCATGGCGAAATTTTTAGATATTTATTTTACTTTAAAACTCTTGTTTTCTGTTACGTGAATTTTGACATTTGTTTTGATTTGATTTCATTTATTTATTAAGGTTTGCAATTATTTCGATAGTAATTAAAATTATAACAATGTTTCATCCATAATGGATGTATTCATAATGTGAAATCAATTAAAGAACCCTTTTTAACTTTAATTCCTCATTCATTATTATTCACCCATATTGAGCTTAATAAATTAAATTTTCATTAATATTTATTGTCATCATGTTCATTGTGTAATTTTCAATTTACCTTACACATGTTTCATTTTTATCAATATAAATTCTTAGCAAAATCTTAAAATATCTACCTTATATTCACTCTATTATCATGGCAAAACAGCCTGCACAATTTAAATTTTATATTATGAATTTTGTCCATCAATTTTCCTAGTTTTATGATCTGATAAAATTATCAAGATAGCTCAGCTTAGTAAAAAGGTATTATTTAATAACCAACCGAAGATCGACTTTAGATTGACTGTATTTAAACAAGGTAAGCTACAATTAGAAAAATAACAGGAAAAATTCAAAAATACAATGAAAAATACTGAAAAATACTAAGCCGTTTATATATGTATTTTTCCATCCCTATTTTAACCAAACAAGAGACAAAAGCAAGTTTTATTTACTATAGAATAACGTAATTTTACTTCTATTAAGCTTCATTTATCTAATCATATTGAATTTAGTTCCAAGTTAAGTATAAAATTATAAAAAATATGTTTTTATTAAGTTTTTCATTATTTTAACGAATAAATAATAAAGTTAAAAAAAGCAGTAATTTAATTAATTAAATAAGGATGATTAATATTTAACACTTATCTTATATAACATAAAATTTCCAAAAATATATTTCGAGAAATATTATCATTGTGAAGTGGCTAATTTATAAAATATAAGATTATGGAATGATTATATTATAGAAGAAATATAATATTTATAGAATACCGTCCATGCTCGATTTATCTTGGCTCGATTTAACCAAAAGCTTGATATAACCAGGTATAATTTATGCACCAGTCGCTCTTATGTAATGTTAAATGCCCTTGATTTAACCAGATTTCGATTTAACCAGATTTTTTTTGGCACCAATGATCTGGTTATATCGAGCACAAACTGTATAATTATTAAATAATGAAATATGAATTTTTAACAAAATTTTGTTTGCCTTGATAGTTTGTAATTTTATGTTAATAAAGTTAGAATATAATATTGATATTTCTTATATAGTAATATTATAAATGCAATACATTTTAATGGAATTGAATAAAAGTATTAAAAATTATAATCTAACTAGTGTTTGCCTCTGGATCTGACAATTGATTCAATTGATGAGATTCTTTATAGAATTGGTTTGTGTTTGAAATCAGTTAGAGATCGATTCAATAAACATTTGAATTATAAAACTGTATATTAAATTTAAAACAAAGCAAAATTTTAGAGAAAAATTAAGTGTTTTCTGACTTTTCTCAAATAGTAAATAAACCAATGTTAGCATAATGTTACATTTATTTTAAGCATAAGTTACAGTTTATAAAACAAATTCCTTGCTTATTATACTTATTTTATTGAAGTAACTTTTTAAAGTTATAAATAAATAAAGTGAAATATTTGTTTGTATTGTTTCAATTTATTGATTTGAATACAACTAAGAAAAATTAATCAAATAAATTAAATTTATTAAAATTAGTCTTAAAACTGTTATTATTTCTTTATCAAACGCAAAATTCAATCAATATATATAAATTTGTAAAAATGAGTTAATATTGATTTTAATCTTGAAAGCTTTTAAATTAATAATTTTATGTTAAATAAATATTTATTATAATTTTAAATAAAATTTAAACTTTATAGTAGTCTTTAAGAAAATATTTTTTAAAAATATTTGTAGCATATACAGTAAAAGCTGTGTGTTATGTGTCTGTCTGTTATGAATATCTGTGTCTTATGAACAAAAACTGATAGATT
>JAQFZM010003969.1:0-10233 GCA_034695785.1 Galumna obvia
GAACCACTCATTGAAAATATTTTATTATAACCCTCATAAGGTGAAACAGATAAAGTATCACTTGTGAGGACTTTTGCCTTAAACATTTCCAAACCCATTCCTGCAAGAGTATAACAGCGAACTATTGGGTCGATCCCATTGATGTTTTTATAATCTTCCCGGAATTTTTGCAGACTTTTCATAAGTATAAGCACATCATTTGTACAATATTTAATAAGTTCTTCTTTTAAATTGTATACTGAGTTCTGTTTTTCATACCATGCGTTGAATTCCTCTCTAATATGTGGCTTCATATAATCTGCACCAAAGTATTTGGAATCTGGTATACGCCCACGGTAATTAATATTCAGCTTTGTGTGGAAATTATGTGGAAAAAAGCCTTTAACGTTATCGCTAAATCCGAATGCCTTGGGTAGAGAAGCAAGAGGCTGTTGAAATATAAGCAGAGAGTCGAGAAACACTACATTGCCAACACTCGCTTTCATAATTTTATTGCCATTTAGAACGACAGACACATTATGATAACGTTTTTCAAATAAATATTCCAATATGAAATGCGTATCATAAGCCTTGCCGTTATGTGCATAACAATAAACATGTGCCTCATCCTTTGAAGCCTTTTTTGCCAAGTCTGTATAAATGTATTCACTAAACTCTTCTATACAGTTGAATCCATAAAATGTTTGATATTGAAGATCACCACATATCTCACAGTTGTTCTTTTCACCGTCTTTCCAGCACTTACGACACGTTGCTTGAGCAACTAGAAGAACCGGTATATGTCTGGACCCCTTCTCAGTTTCTTCAGTGCATGATTCTATGTCATAGCACACAATAATTAAATTTTTACTGTCTTGTTCGGCAATTTTATTTATATCTTTTGGTTGAACATAACAATAGTGCTTTTCAAACTTGTATGTCTTGTTGCACTTCATACAAGTCTTTTCGTCGCACACATGCTTTTTGCCGTAATAGTTTAAAAGACAATTATCGCACTTTTTAACATAATTACAGACTTTATTTTCTAAATGTTTATTAAAGCATACTTGATTTAGAAATTCTACTTTGCATTTATCGCAAATAATTGTTTCTGTTTTAGTACATTTTGGGTACTGAAAACAAAACTCACAAATATACAAACATTTATGTTGAAACTTATTATTATAAGGTTTGTGACAATATGTACAATAGTAGCGACCACCCATAAATGCTTTAATGTTTATAATTGAGTCAAAGTGATTATCTTCATATAATAAATACAAACTTTCAACTCGAATAGGTCCCATAAATAGTCTTGTTTTATCTCTATTATTAATAACAACGATTTGTTGAAGAAATTTTTTCTGAATGTGATTAAAATCAGCCATATTAACAGCGGTCATAAGATTAAAACCACATCTATGAGCCAATTCCGCAGCAAATTCAGTGCGTTTATTACGATAATTTTGACGATATTGTCTAAAATCCTTTTTGTACAACTGATTTGCAAGGCAGACAGCGAGAGCGTGAAAAGCACATCCTTTATCTCTGTTGTTTATTCTCACTACAGACTTGAGGTCTTTTTTTCTCTTATTTACTGTAACAGGAACTTTTGGTTTTCCCCTACCAATAGGTACTTGTGTTATTATTACACAGATGTAGAGCTCGCCATCAAGAAGGAACGTTTTATTACTTTGAGAAACTTCATATACAGCATTCAAAAATCCTTCTTTTTCAAAATTGTTTTTAGTAAAAGGTGCTATGAAAACACAGCCTTTAGTTAAGTCACTGTGTCCGATAACTATACTGATACGATCAAAATCGGATACGTCTTCAATTTGAGTTTCAATGAACTGTTGATAAAAAGCATCGATTTCGTGTTGTACACTGAAGAGATCACTAATTTCTCCAAAGTCATGATTGACTTTAAAATAGTTTATGTTTTCACTTCTAAAAAACTTTGGAAAATTCTTTTTAACTTGTCGATCAGGATCGACTTTAATCCAATTAAAGTTTATAGTTTTAGAACCGCCGTATTGCGTTTTAACACCTTTCAACATACGGTAAAATTCAGTTCTGTTTTTAGCTTTTTTAAAGCTTGCAATTCTTTTTCTCCAATTTTTCATTTTTAAACACTTTGAAGCACTGCGTAGCAAATAGCAAATGAGTCACTTTGAGCAAAACACGTAAACAAAATGCAGCTCTTCGGGAAACGTAATAAACACACACGCCCCCTATAGGGATTAAAACTTTTATTGAATGTAGTATATATCTAAAACGTTTACAAAGTTTTGATTAAATGATTTATATATAAGATTATATAAGAATAATTAGATTATATAAGAATATTGAAATGTTTAAAATAATATTGGCAGTCTATTCGCTGTCAGACTCGTATTGACGCAGACGATCCATCAGCTCACGGTTTTGTTGCTAATAAAATTTAATTAGATTAAAATGTAAAAATTTATTTTATTTACCCTAAGACGTCTGTTGTAGCGTCTCAAATCTCTGATGCAATTGTGTTGATCAATTGCACGGCCTCTCATTTGCGCTCCACAGTCATTACACACTATATATCTGTAGGGGCTGTAATCACAATTCTTTTGATGTAGTTTAAGGCCACCAATACCCGACAGTTGATTACAACCTAACCCCCTGTTTTCGCAGTCGAAGCGTAAGCGGTTGATTCTCTCCATTGTTTCTCTGCATGGCTCAGTGAACTCACTCCTCGTCCTACAGCATGGACAAGTGAAGCTGTCTAAATGATCATCTCGTTTAGCTTCACCATTCGCAATTCTTTGATAACGCTTCTCGCGTTGTTCGTCTGCCCACATGTCTATGCACTCCTTACAGAACACGTGTGTGCAATTTTCCATCTAATTATTAAAATTTAATTCAAGTCTTCTGTTTATTTTTTTACCTTTACTGGCCACCGTATAATAAAGAAACACATGACACATTCCAGATCATCTGTGCTATCTCTGTCTTCCTCAACAATTTGTTGTACATCTACTCTAGCTAAAGCCATTTCTGTAATAATAATTTATTAATAACGAAAACAATATATAAAGTTTTAATTTTAAGAAAAGAAGCGACGATCTAGTAATTTGAATTTTGCTTAAAAAAATTCTAAGTTTTCAATTTATTAAAAAATCGGGCAGAGTTTTGGGACGAATTTATGTTTTCCCCACACTACGGAAGCCACTTGGTCTTCTACGACCCAATCCCATTGTTAGGGGGCCGATGCCATAAGTCGGGAAGTGGTTCGGCACACAATGTCTTACTCCTAGAAGAATAGTGGTAGTGGAGATAAGGTTATTGCGGATAGAAGCCACTTTACCTAGCCCGACGTCCTGCCTTCTAAGGGTCATAGGACAACGCAGCGTATTTCCCGACGGCTAACATCCCTCCCACACCCACTAAATCCTATACCCGATTTGGCCAAATTAAAATAAATTTAGTTTAGATAAACTTACTTTAAAACTCAAAGCAAAGTTATGAGTTTAAGAGCTAAACCTTAAATGAGAGAAAAACTGAAGAAAATTTTTGAACTTTGAAAGAAGAATAGAAAAAACCAATAAGAGAGAAGTCAGAAAAAAGTTTGGACCATTAGAGAGCGTAGGGCAGTGGAAAAATTTAATATTGAAAAAGCAATTATTTTTCTAATTAAAGTTTTTACTGTTTATGCCGCAGGTTTGGTAAGCAATTATTTTTCTAATCATTGAGAGCACGTATGCCCTCAGGGACTTTAGGGAGACTATTGAAAACCAATTTAATTAAAAAATCTTATTAAGAGCTGTCAAGTGAGGATGATTGATTATAGTTGAGAAGCAATCTTTTGCCCTCAGGGCTTTAGGGGAGACTTGTGAAAACCAATTAATTTTTTTAATTAACTCTGAGGCACTGAAAATCTATTTTTTTAATTAAAAAATCTAATTAAAAACTGTCAAGTATAGATGATTGATTATATTTTAGAAGCACTTAATTACCCTGAAGGCATTAGGGGAGACCAACGCAGCTGTCAAAAAACTTGGGGTGAGATGATTGATGGGACACGCCTCTAATTAAAATTTTAATTGAAAATAGGTTCTATACCGACCCAAATCTACTTAAATGTTATCTATATTTTCCAGAAAATTGCCGAAACTCGAATGAAATGTTATATTGATCTCAAAGAGAAAGTTTTACAAGAATATAAGCTTTGATGTAACCAAGATCAATACATTGTTGCAATAATAAATATTTGAATTATGCTCACAAATTATTTAATAATATTGTACTTGTTATTATACTCTACTCTTGCAATAATATGATATTATTTAATATGACATTGAATTATTGCATGACTAACCTTGATCGTTGCCACTGATATTATATCAGTTTAGGTTTACTCTTTAAAATATGGTTTGTATTAATAATACTCCCCTTTATTTATTGATAAACAAGATTATTTTGTGGACAAATAAAAGTTACTTGTTAAATAAAAATTATTAAAAAAAATAATTTTATGATTTTAAATATTTATTTAAACAAGGATAAAATATAGATATTTTAATTAAGCTGAGTGAGTTTATTTTAATGAAGTATTATTATACACTAATATTAAACCAAATTTGAAAGAATATTTAATTCTAGAAGATATATATCATTAGTAATAAAATGAATAAAATATCATAGTTTCAAATGAAAGTAAGCGTCAAATTTTTTAATTGTGTAAAAGTTATTTAAGTGAAGACTGGGCTTATGTAGAAGAACAAGATATTAAAATTGAATCAATGTAAATTTAAAACCAAGGTATATTTAATTATTTCAAAAATTTCATTTTATTTTTAAAAAGGAGAGAGGATTTCCTATTTCTGTGTGAATTATCAGAAAACTCAGACGCAAAGCATAAGAAAGTAGTGATAAAATACATAACTCATGGCTTTAAAGAACTAAAATCACATACTTTTGTGACCACTATTTATGTTGTTTTATATGAGAATAATATCTCATTAAAGGTTTTGGCGGTTTTTGATGGAGGATTTATCACAGAATTTAGAAAGATGATAAATAAACTTGCTCATATTTCAGTTAATTACTAATTTAACATAGAGGTAAACTTGCTTCTTAATAGGAAAGAAACTTTCATTCTGAAGATGAATTTAAACCAAAAAGTATTGAAGCATTTGCCAGAGCATTAGCCAGTTTAAATTCTTCAAAGATACCAATTCCTAAAAACAAAATGCTCATTGACATTTTTAAACCTGGACATACTTTTTATGAAGATACAATGCAAATATACTATGATATATTTCAACCTGAAGCAATCAAGCAAGGCTGCAATAACCTTGTAAATTTTAAATTTTTTAATGAATTGAACAAGCTCATTCAAATAATTTAGTGCCTTAACAGTCAAATTATCATCTCTCACAATGACTTAAAAAAGAAAACACTTTTGTTAAAGAAGTGAAGGAATCAGAAGAAGTGAAGATAATTCTGATAGACTTCTGATAGAAAATATTTTGGTTAAAAAATTGAATAATTGACCTTAAACTCAAAGTAATTGAAGGTGTTTTGACGAATTTTTCTTGAATTATATTACTATTGATCATTGTTTTAAACATTATCTTGATAATTGTTCGATGATGACTTTCATCATATTAAGCTATAACAAATTAAAGCAAAACAAAGATAAAAACAAGTTTATAAGCTAATTGCTGCTAATAATCGTCAAATCTATACCCTACCTTTTTGTATGTATAGTGGTTTGACATTATTGGTTACTTCCTGTATTATTTAAAAAATATTTAATTCTTATAGTTCTTTCTTTAAGTTTGTACCTTACCTTAATTCAATTTAAATAAAAAATATAATGAAAAAACCTATTTTAAATAGTTATTATTTTGAAGATTTTATAGGTTTAATGATAATATTTTATAATATCATATAATATTCATTTTAGAAACTATTATTATTAATATTATAGAAATTAAATTTTATATGAATACGTGATAAGTGTTTTGTTTTGATCAGAAGATTATATAAATTATTATAAAGAATATACTTTAATAAAATAAAAACAGGAATTTTTTTATTTCTTTTGAAAATGATAAAACATTTCAAGGAACTTAATATCCTATTCATTTTATTCATTTAATTAATAGTTATTATTTGGCATATTTCATATAATTATATATTTAATCCATAAGTTATAAGACTTTCTGAAGATAAAAGTAATAATAAACAGATAAATGAATAAAATACAGTAAATACACAATTATAAGGCTTCAGTAATTGCAGAGAATTTTAGTAATTATAATGGTTTAAGGATCATAAGTTATGATTCATAACTGTGTTAATTTAAACTCTTTGAAAATAGTGTTTTGGGTTAATAATCAAGGTCCAATGAAATGTATGAAAAATTAGCTTGAATAATTTATGAATAATAGTGGTGTAATCTTTATAATCGATGACTCTAATAGTTGTGGATTAATTTTAGTTTACAAGTAGTGTTCCTAGAACTACTTGAAAATAAAGTAATCTAGTTGATTTGAAAAAATTATACTTTCTAACTTTAATCAATTTCAATAGAAATATTTTTGATATAAAAAAAATTCTTTTAAAATTTCTCAATTTAATAATACAGTCGTCAATCGATAATTTTAACAAGTTGGGTTTTGGTCATTTGGTCAAATTTATCGGTTAGTTTAAATTATTGATTAAGAGAAAAAATACTTTTTTAAATTAATATTTATTGAGTTTTATTGATATTTAAATAAAGAATCAGTTATTTTTTGAGATTATTAAAAGTATTTGAAGTTATTTTTAAATGAACTACACACAAATTATGTTCAACACATTTATCTCCGATTTGACTGAAATATTATATCATTTCAAAGCCATTACTGAATTCAAAGCATTATTATATGTTATTATTTCCTTTTCCTCTTCGTGAGAGTCAGTCATCATCAGAAATGGCTTCTAATAATAATTGATATTTGCTTAAGAATTAAGTTGGTATTCAATTAAGATTTATTTTCGTTCAACATTATTTTTAATTTTCTTATTAATATAATATTTAACTTTTAGTTATTAACTTTTTATTCATTTTATCAGACATTTTGAACACAACAAAAATGGATTTACTTAAAAATTATGAAATTTAATATTCTGAAACCTATTTAGCAGTTTTTAAAATTTTAGTTAAAACTATTGGTATGACTTTTATATGTCTTTCAATGAGACTTGGTTTTCATGTTTAGTTAAAATTAACGGTTTGTTAAAATTATTGGTTGTTTAAATTATTGGTAACTTTTTAACATTACGTATATGTTAAGGGGTTTTTGGTTTTGAATTTTAGTTAAAATTAATGGTTAATTAAAATTATTGGTACTTAAAATTATCAATTGTTGACTGTATTTACTTGATTTGACCATAATTCTTTTTTATTTCCACTTGATTCTAGAAACTTATCAATATTTAAAAGAGTAAAGTGTAGTTTATTGTGGATGATCTGTGCAATAATGATTGCTTTCATCCCCGAAATCCAAGATGAGTCAACAAAAAAAGACACAGATGGCAAGTTGCACCATTATCTTTGCAACAATGATATCTGTTATCATTGGCTTACATCTTATTTAGTAGAATATATAAATGCTTAGCAAATAATAAAAACTTATAATTTCTTAAAAAGAATAACTAGTTCATATTTTATTGCTACCTGTGCTTCAAGTTATAATCCTATTAATACTTTTTTAATAATTATATAATAGAAAACAGTATGTACATGTTTATATTTATAAACTAATTTGAGAATGACTTATTTTTTACAACATAATTATTTAAATATTTTTTATTAACATTAAATTATTAGTTTTATAGAGACCTTATCTCAAAGGTGAAAAGAATATTTGTGGAACACCCTATACAAGTCATACCAATTTACAATTATTAAGATAAACTCAACAAATGGCTCTTAAAATGAACAGAATTCTCTACTTTACTGTTCTTTTAATTATTATCACAATAATGGCAATTGAATTTATAAATGCTAACCCAGCATGTTTATCCCAAGGAACAAAATGCTCTGAAGGTAAACAATGCTGTTCAGGAAGGTGTTATACAGCGCCATTAAAGCATATCGGGTTAGTCTTCAATTGAAAAACTAATTTAATTGATATTTATTATTACATTACAGACACTGCAAATAAAAGAAATGGTTAAACATCTTTTCAGTTATAGAGTGATATGATTTGTATTATTATTAAAATTTGAATAAATATTTATTTGATAAAAAAATCATTAAAAAGCTAATTTTATAACTGTTTTTATCTAATAATAAAATTTGTATTGAAAATTAGACCTTGGGAAGATAATTTTTTCTAATCTTATCTTTACATATTCTTTAAAAAATAATCCTTTTGCCACTCAATGCAAAATGTGCAAGTGAAATTTTACTTTTATACCCTAATAAAATAATAAAATATTTCTTATATTTTAAATATTTTTAGTAATATTTAATGAAATACTATAATAAAACATTTATTTGAATTATTTTTATTATTTATATAGTCATATTACTTTACTTATAATATTAGTGCAAATAAACAAGGCAATTAAATAAGACTAAACTATACTTCTTAATTTTACAAAATTTTCTGTTTAATTAAGAAAAAATTTATTAATAAATAAAATAAAACTTTGATCAGAATAAAAATGAACAGCTCTTCAGAAGCTGTGAAAAATGAATTGATAAGATTGAATAGTGATGCAAAAGTTAAAAAACTTGTTCAAATTGCAGAAAATAGTAGCTCTAATGAGGACTTATCTAAAGTATGAATTTTAATTTATCTTGCTTAATTTGTATTTAATTAATTTTTGTGAAGATTTCAATCCGAAATAAAGGTGTGGAACGTTTGAATTCAAGTGAAACCAACGCTCCAAAACCGGCTCTAAGGATGTCACTCATTAATACTCACGAAAATAGACAGTAAGTCGATTAATGATATAATTAATTAGATAAATAGATTAATTATTTGGTACAATCTTGAAAAAATAATAGTTAAGATCAGCGATTCACTTTCAGTACACTTTTATAGTACATTCAGTGCGAATGCTATGTGACATGTGCAAGGGTTTAAAGTGTAGGCTTTCAATGAAAAGGAATTTTTGAATTGTTTTTATAATTAACACAAAACATATACTTTTACTCTATGAGATCAAAGTCTAATGACTCACCATTAGATTAATGCATTAGCGGCCGATTCTCGCTCTCTCTTATATAATCATTAATGTATGAGAATCAGTGCTGAGAATATGTTTCAATAATATGCTCTCAAAATGTATTACTTTATATTCAAATAAAATATCTATAAATCAATTGAAAACTATGTGTCCTCAAACTTACGGGCCTACAAATGGCGAGCCAGACCAAGGCCTGGAGTCAAACTATTTTTAAAAATTAGTTAATATTGTAGCACACATTCTGTGAAAGTGCTGTGAATTTTTGTGAACATTTATTAATTTTCCCATCGATTTGAAAATTTTGTCAACAAATTTTTGGCCACTGATTTGATTAAATCTGTTTCGAAAGGACTCAAAACTAACGGTATTTGTTTTTAAACGTTTAAACAATGATTTTTTCATATATTTTGATAAAAATTATAACTCATTTAACCAAAACCTGTTTAATTGACTAAATCAATTGTGCGTAACCACTCTGACCACAACTATTCGAAGAGGATCAACTACGCGGCTTGAATAGTCGCCGACAGCTATCTGGAATAGATAGCCAACCCCTACAGGAATTGTAGGCCTCATCTAATTTATCAACAAATTCAACACATTTGAGGACATCCGGTCAGAGACTTCAATCGATTGAACATAAGGTTATGTCTATAATCTATTAACAATTTTTTGATACAATTTATATGCGCTATAATGAGTGACCAAAATAATGACCCGTGTGTTAGACAATCATGTTTTCTTTGTGGTGCTCTTAAGTTTCAATGGCAAATTCTTAAAGTAAGCGGTGAGTGGGTTTGTCGGATGTGTTTTAACCACGAAGGTTTAGAAAGAATACCTGAAGTGATAAGGCGCGCTAAAATTCAAAGAAGGGTTGTTTATGAAAATTATTTTGGCACACAACCTAATCGTCAGACCCGTGCACTGACCAGAGCCACACCTCAACCTCTACCACGACAGAATAATTTACAAAATGCGATAAACTTTGTTCAGCCACAACAACCATTTGTTGTTTATGACCAAAAT
>JAQFZM010003970.1:0-10232 GCA_034695785.1 Galumna obvia
TTGACCTCGCCCCTTTTTGGGTGGACCTAGGTCAAAAATTTTTTTACCATTAGAAAGCTAATTCAATTTAGAATCGAGTCACGTTGAGGGATTTTTGATTTTTTCATGGATCAGGGTTTACCTTCTTATTGGGCAAGGTTCTTTATTAAAAGTATTCGGTTAAAGTTATTAAAGAAAATTATTCTGAATATAATTGAATTTTTATAATTAAGAAATATGTGACCTAGATTCACTAATTTTGAGTTTATATCCAATGGGACATTTAACATGTTCAAGCACATTAACACTTCTCATAGTACTCTGAGCAACTTCAAAAATGCCTATCATTATACTGCAAAGATGCTAGGTAAGAAATACTGCAACTTTGAAAGTTTATATAAGATTTGAATTTAATACAAATATTTTAATGAAATTAATATTTATTACACTTTATATGAATATAGTGTATGTTATTTGTGAACAATATTTTCAATGTTTGGAATAAAAAGTAATTTTGATTTTGAATTGTTTTTGAATTTAAAATAATTTAAATGTAATTAATTATAATCGAATTTAATTTAATTGTATTGAACTGAACTTAATTAAACTGAACTGAAATGAACTGAAATTTAACTTTTATTAAATTTAATTTAATTAATATTTTCATTTAAATTAAAAATTGTAAATAATTGAATCAGAGTTTTGTTGGTTTGTGTGGTGTTGTGTTGTTGTGTGCACTCAATTATTATTATTAGAACTTTTATCTTAAAAAACAAACACTAAAAGAGTTGGAAATAGATTAAAACAAACGATATATACATTTCTAATATAAATTTATAATAATATATAAACTAATATACATTTCTGATAACAAAACGCTTCCTTTGATTTTGTTTTATAACTCTTTTCTCAAAAAACAAATTTTTCTTAAAATGATTTCTTCTTAGAAGTATTTCAAACAAAAAGCATACAAAGGAAAGAGAAATTCCAAAGAGCAAGGTTATTAATAAATCGAATACATTATATAATTTTAAATTATCATAAAAGTAAATATCATCCTTTTTAGTGTCAAATATTTGTCCTAGATACTTTCTACTTTCAATCAGAATGTTATCACTCCATTTACGGTAGAGACCAGATTCGCGAACACATATAATACTATCAAATAATAATTTAATCTAATTATGAGCAAATGATCTTGATAAATTTCATACTTACATTTGATTTATGGCAGATAAGACCCATCTGTCGGTGACGTCATTAATAAAAATAAAATAAGGCTCTAATCCTCCGCTCTCTTCAGAGATGTGCACCAAATCAGTGAGTTTTGGCTCATTTGGGCCAATGTTTTCCAAATCATTAAAAGTTTTTAAATTAAAATAAAGTGTTTGTCTCACTTCGACATAAGCTATTGTGCCGTTCCTCAAACCGGGAATAATCTGTTCGTTCAGAAAAGATATTTCTAAATAAGATTTAATTTTATCCTTAAGTGCTTTCGCCAAATCTGTGTCACAGTTTGCAAATGTCTCCAAAGAACTGCCTTCTCTCACATATGCCGTAACGCCATTTGTTTTTGACAATTCCTCTAAAGAATTGATTTTAATCATTGGTTTTGCACTAATCATAAAATCCAATAAATATGCGGTGAATACAATGGATATATAAAAAGATGATATGAGCCAAACACCAAGAATTAGATCGGAATTCAATTTAAATACAAAGCGTTGAATTGATTTCGAAAATAATAACTCAAAATAATTCCACGAAATTTCAATTAATTTTTCTAAATTTCTATAATTTATTGAAGAGATAAGTGAACAGACAATAATCGAAGTAAAAATTGTTAGCCAAACACTAATTTGAAACGATTTTAAAAATTGGAAGAGTGGGTAATTACCCTCTTTAATCTTTGAAGCAAATGTACCCATCTCAAAAAAGTCAATGGCATCGCTGTGACTCATTTTAAAACCTATCTGGCTCAATTCACTGGTATATTTCAAGTATTCACTGGCTTTGGCCGGAATTACTATAAAATTGATATTTTCGTCAACAATAGTACTGACCATATCTCCCACTGATTCGGGCTCTCCCTTTAGTCTTATTCTAAATTAAATTATTTATATAAATATAGATTTATATCGAAATTTATAGATTATAATCGAATTATATAATCTATGAAAGATTAAGATAAGTTTTAGACATAACTTGGATTACTTACGAAACGTTATATTTTTTTGAAAATTGAATTATAAGTTCAAAGAGTGGTCCACATATTTCATGTAATCTTGTTACTTCATTTAATCTATTTTGATAATTTATTTTTAATGCAAAAATAAAATTTGTCCTTGCTCATATTTGAAACTTACAAATTATGTATATATGGCGGATAATGAATAGTTTGCAGTGACAAGGTTATATTATTTGCAAGATCTTCTTTTGCACCGAAAAAATTTACTATTTGATTATCATGGTAACTCAAACAATCATAAGAAAGCATTGTAATTTAAAAATAAACTTGCAAATTGTTTATAAATAAATATTTTCTGTTTCTTTTGTTACAAATAAACAGTAATACATTGGTATAACTTGCTTGATAATTTATGTTAATTATTATTTCTGCAAAATATTATAAAATCAATAATCAATAAAATAGTTACCATGCTTAAATCACTTAAATATTTCTTAATATTAGATAAGTTTTGGAAATCTCAAAATTATTAAAGTTTACTCATTGTTTACAATAAGTTTACATTAATTATTTGTTACCTAATATGTCTAATTTAGCAAGCTAAAATTCACTCTTTAATGTTATTAATTAAAGTAACTGACAGTAAATGACAGTATTCTTAATGTAAAACAATTATTGTATTGAAAGTACTGTCATTTACTGTCTGTTTCTTTAATTAATTGCATTAAATCTAATGAATTATTTAGATCTAGTACAAAATTTGTAAATAATATTTAAGAGTAACCTTGATAATCATAAAAATAGATTAATTTCTCATTTGCATAATAACAGATGTGAATAGTTTTGAAATTTCCAAATACTTCAATATATTACATAATTAGCAAGGCCTTTAAATAATAAAGTGACTTTTATACTAGTATAATTTCATATTTAATATTATCAAGTAATAAATCAAAGAAAATATCAATAAGCAAGTGACCTATATTAATAAAATAAGTATTTTATTACCTAGAATTACTATTAAATAGTATCAAATTTGACTAATCTAAACTACCTTGTTACTTTTATTTTTAAGGCATAATTTAAAATAATTATATCAAGAACATTTTATAATAAACGAAAGGAAAATCAAAAACACATTAAAAATAAGTCAAAAAATGGTTTGTTTTTAAAACATAAAAAACATTTGAGCTCTGAATTCAAAACTTACAGTTAAACCTAATTATATTTTCCCAATTTCTCCAATGAATGCTCTACGAGTTTAAATTATTGATTTTCTTTCAGATATCCATATTTAAAATCGATTAAAATTACTTAAAGCTATTGTTTATATAATTATTTTTAATTAAAACGAAAATACTTTTACAATGAAATGAAATAAAAATAATTATAAACATTAAGTCTAAACTTTAGACCATGGCTTCACCTTGATTGCAAAGGGGGTAAAATATTTTATTATACTTACTGTATGAACAATAATGTTCATTCATTAACCAAGTTAAAGTTCATTGGGTTCACATAGCAAACGCACAAAATGCACTCAAAAAGTGCAATCAAAGTGAAGCTCTGCTTTAGACTCTAAAGTATAACATTTTTGAAGGGGATTTCGAAATTCGAATTACTAAAATTCGAGGTACAGTTTATCCTATTTATTTTTACAATTAATAATAAATTTAAATTATAAATATTAATGAATTTAATAATAAGTTTGTAAGTATTATATAATGAAAAATATATGAAAAGTAAAAAATAATTAATTAAATTACAAATAATTTTTATGAATATAGTTCTTCGATATTAATTAAATACTAAAAGTAATGAAATACATGTATATCGACTCATTATTTCTGAACTGAGTTCAAATTCAACATTTGCTTGATGCTTGGTAATGAGCTTGGTAAGCATCTCTCCAAATTTTCGAATGTATACAAACTTATGATATATATTATAATATCATATTTTTTTAATCGTTTGAACTTCTCTTAAAGTTTGTTTTCAATGAGATCTTCGACTGAGTCGTCCTTTAATTGAAATACAATTTTCTTTAGTGTTGTCAAACGGCTCAGAATATCTGCCGTCCATTTCGTTGATTCCAATGTTATTCTCTTCAATACTAAATACTGTATTTTCGGTAAATTTATGTCAATATTTGTTAATATACTCTCAGAAAACAATAAATAATTTTCTCCGATATTTATATGCAAATGAGTTAACTCTTGAAAGGCTTCGAATATATTGAATGGAAGTAAAGGATCATAACTATCCAGAGTTGGGAACAAACGTAACTTCAATCGTTTCAATCGTTTGAATTGTCTGAATGGCGTTTTGATTATAAATTTAGTTCTTTGGTATTTCTTTAATACTAAAAGTAACAAGATATCTGAACGATTCATAATTTTATAAATACTCAATTTAATTGGTCAATTGCTCAACAATGAGCTAGATTAAACTCACGCCAAAAGATGTTATGGTAACATTAAGAAACTCATTTTAAACTAATTGAATGCATCAAATAATTGAATTTGATATCAAATAATAAATTCCAGTCATTTTTATTAACCAATCGATGACATCCTTTGAAATCCGAAATAAAATGCATTTCGAGTCATAAAATCTTTTCTCTGACTATTATTTCGGTTTTTATTATAAAATAATTCATTTTTGTTCGAATATATCCTTTGATTTAATTCGAAAATAAAAATTAGTGCTGACAAAACACCCCCAATAACCAAGATTAAAAATATATCAAGTACATTCTTCAATTTCAATTTCTCAAAAGAATAAATATCATCACTCTTGGACTCAATAAGTTTACCTAGTTTCTTTCTATTAAGAATTAATTCATTTTCATTCCATTTATGATAGACTCCGGATTCGCGAACTGATATAATACTATAAAATAGTTTAATCAAATGATCTTGATATATTTGATACATACATCTGATTTATGGCAGATAAGACCCATTTGTCGGTGACGTCATTAATAAAAATAAAATAAGGCTCTAATCCTCCGCTCTCTTCAGAGATGTGCAACAAATCAATGAGTTTGGGCTCATTTGGGCCAATGTTTTCATAATCACTCAATTGTTTTAAATTAAGAATAAGTGCTTCTCTCACTTCAAAGAAGGCTATCGTCCCGTTTCTCAAACCGGGAATCATTAGTCTCTCTTCAGTCCATTCCTCGTAAACCATAAGTTTATCCTTTAGAGCTTTAGCCAAATCAGTGGACTCTTCCTCACAAAATGTCTGAAGAGAACTTCCTTTTCTTACATAAGCCTTAATGTTCTTAATTTGTGTCAACTCTTCTAATGAATTGATTTTAATCATTGGTATCGAACGGACCATAAAATCCAATAAAAATGCTGTGAAAACAATGGATATATAAAAACTTGAGAGAATCCAAACACTAAGAATTATATCGGAATTCATTTTCAATAAAAGCGATTGAATTGATTTCGAAAATAATAACTCAAAATAATTCCACGAAATTTCAAAGAATTCAATTAAATGTCTATAATTAAGAGCAGATATAAGTGAGCAGACAATAATCGAGGCAAATATTGTTAGCCAAACATTCATTTGAAACGATTTTATGAATTGGAAGAGTGGGTAATTTCCCTGTTTATATTTATATGCAAATGTACCAAACTCAAAAAAGTCAATGGCATCACTGTGCTTAAATGTAAAATCAAACATGCTCAAATCTTCTCCATATTCTAAATATTCACTTGCTTTTGCCGGAAATACTATCAAGTTTATATTTTCATCTACAATTGTGGTAACCATACTTTCAACAGAAACAGGGTTACCTTTTAGTTTTAATCTAAATTAACAAGAACAAATATAATTAACATATTGTTAACCGTAATTATTGTTGACTTACGAAACCCTATATTTATATGAAAATTGAATTATGAGCTGCAAAAGTGGTCCACACATTACGTTTAATCCAGTTATGTTATCTAATCTATCATGATCATTTTTGATTAATAAATAAATTTGAGCTATAACAATTACCTTTGTGAAATAAAAGGAGGATAATCAACTGATTGAAGTGACAAGGTGACATTATTATCATTATTATCACCTTCACTGAAAAAATTAATTACCTCATCATCTTGATAACTTATGCAATTATTTAAAAACATTTTATATATTTGATAAACTTAAAGTAACCTAGTATAATTGAACACAAATTAGTACAAATAAAATAAAAATATTATAATTAATAAAAACAATTATTCGTAAAATACTTCTCAACTATTAATCACTTAATTAAAGGCAAAAGAAGTGAATAATTGTTTTTATTATTTATGTCTTCACAACTAATGTCTCGATTCATCGAATATCAATAAATTTTAGATTAAGTTCTCATTTAAATTATATCTTAAACAAGTGTTTTGTAATTTCAAAGTATTTCTCAACACTAATAATAGTATAATATTTATAATTATAGTTATTATTATATTTTTCAATATTTTCAGGTTTTCCCTCAAACCAATAGTAAAATGACTTTAAATTATATAAATTGAATTATAATATTTCAGTCTGTCTTTTATGGTAAAAGAGGCGGGACTTAGAATTTACAAAAATTTATCGAGAAATTAGAGTCGAATGATTGGAAGATTAATGTCTAAGATAATAAATAATCTTGTTCATTTAGACTCCGAAGAATATGTACCACTAACATTTTTAGAAATATTCCATGCTGCTTTTCTTGTTCTTTTTATTGGATACGGTTTAAGTTTGATAATTATTTTTGCTGAACTTTTCTATTCGAAATTACCAAGTATAATTTAATAAGAAACATTTCTCACTCTTAGTTTAATGTATTTAATTGAAAGCATTTATTTTTATTGTTTTTATTAAAATAGTATTTAAAATATTAATAAATTATCAAATGTTTAATCTTTTAACTCTAAAATTTCTATTGAATACAAAAAAAATCATTTCATTACTTTTAGTCATTTATTTAGTAATTAATAACAGTTTTTGATTTAACGATAAATAAATAAATCATTTATTACGTCATTAGTTACGACTCAAAAGTGTCGTCTGATTTTAGACAAACGACTATTCAATTGATTTCATTTAAATCAATAAAATTTAATTTAAAATAAAATTAATTTTGTTTTTTAAAAATTGTTTTAAAACTAATTGAAAATTTAAGTAAAAAGAGGTTCCGGAGATTCAAATAACAATTTTAATTTATAATCATTTTTTAAAAAAATGTATTTTAAAGAAATGATAGTTTTTGTTGTTTTGTTGTGTTGTTTAAGTCAAGTCTTCAACGAATGGATTAAAAGTCAAGACTTTTGTGAGAATTACGCCAACAATGGATTTGAAATTAGTTTTGGTTTAGAATTAGATTTATTGTCGGAGTGGCTCTTCATTGGAGACATGTATTGGAAAGTCAGTCATATAAATGGTTTAACACAATTAAACACCACTTCAAGCGGTAATCTTAAAGGTTTTGGAAGATATATCGGTTCCACAGATTCTTGGTTTATATGGAAAGAAAAATATATTTCGAGAACTGGTTTTGTTTTGGTATTAACTCTAATCGATAAACATTTCACTTATTCGAAACCATTTTTTAGAAACAAAATAACTCGTATTTAATCGATTGGATGTCTTTAGAATTTAATAATAAAACCAATTCATTGAAATTAAAAGACGAAATTAAGTGGACATTCAATGAAACCAAAATCGACTTCAATTATGACTCTAATCCTAATTTAATAGCAAACAACGGATGGTTTTTTGAACAGAAGAGAATCGCTTCTGAATTTTATTTGAGTGGAAAAAAGTATATTTTCGATAAAAAGACAGGAATAGTTGATTTATGGCTAAAACATTTACGAAATTTCAGTAATAATGAAAAAATTGGAGCGATTTTCGGTGACATATATTTTTTGGACGGAAAATCATCCCTTTATTGGTGTAAAAGTGATAATAATTTTAATGTAATATTCATTTATTAAATCTTATACTCAAATATAACTATAATTTATTTTAGTGTAAACTCAATGCAATGGAAGTATTAATTAATTGTTTGCATTTATATGAAAGCCCTCCTCTAATATATTTGTGGGTATTGACTATAGTGGCGCTTTTGGTTAGTTTTTTTGCCTCAAAATATATTTATAAAAAATATTCTCAATTCTATATCACAAATGGTAAGTATTCTATTATTTTATTCTATTAATTTATTTATTTCTTAAAAGGCGATAAATTTCCGAAATCCTCTTCTAATGATATGAATTCCACTCAATTTACTGAAACATATTTAAATTAATATTTAATTTGTAAATCATTTAAATTTTATCCTTAAATTATTGGATAATTTTTGTGTTATTTTAAATAAAATTTCATATTTCTATTAATGTATTGCTTTATAATTATTTTAAAAGTTAAAGACTTATCTAAAAGTACTTTTCATTAAATAATTTTTATTAAAACATTTTATTTCTATTTTTTCCTTAAAATTTTCAGATTTTCATTTGTTGTCAAAACTATTAGTTTTCTCTAAAAGTTAATCATTGAATTTAGTGTTGATTTTGTAAGTAATACTAATTAACTAATTGTTATATACTTTCATTCATTGTTTAACTATAATTTAAACAAAATAACATATTTTTTATTTAAACTTTTGTGTACAGACTTGTAATAAATGAGTTTCACTTTAAACTGAATTCAATTTATTGTTGTTTGCATTCAATTAATAAAACAATTAAAATATAAATTTCAAATGAATTCAATTATAGATTTCAAACGGTTTTCAATTATTTCAAAATAGTTATCCTTTCATTTCATACAAAATGACGGCTCTTTTGATATTAATTTTGTCTTTAAGTTTGAGTCAAATCAAAAGTGAAGACTTCTGTAGTTTTATAAAACCCGACGGAAATTATGAAGGAATGACTGTTTATAGAAAGTATTCCAGTTTTGAGAATTCAAAGATTTTTATCGTTAATAAGAGAGGACTCGAATATGAATTGGAATTAAATGTCACCGAAAGACGAGTCAAAGTTAAAGAGGAAACGGGAAATGTTACCGATCCTCAAATTGTCCACAGAATTGGATTTAATATGGATTCTGACCCAATTGTTAAAATATATTATAATTGTTGGACAAAAAATTCGGTAATAAATAACCAATTAATAAGTTTAGACTAAAAGTGTTTTATAGCGAATCAGAGAATTGGTTTGTGAGGGATATGAATGGAAAGGAGGAAGAAATGTATCACTCAAAGGAACCTTTGATGAACTGAAAAGGGATTCAGTATTATTTTATCCATTCGGTGTTAAAGATTCAGACCGTCATAATATAGGAATACTTAATATGAAAAGGCCTCGAATCACATACATTGAGTTCTTTGCAGAAGTCATTTTACCCGTAGATGATTGTAATGAGTGTTCCAAACATTCATTCATCGATAGGTTAGACGATAGTCTCATCAATGATTTAGAATCAATTCTGGACTTCAATTTGGGCGAAGAAAAGTCTAGACATGGATTTGTGTTGTTTTACAACATTGAGGGTCAGCCCAACTATTGTTTCCAATCGTCTGATAAAAGCGATTCATTTGTAAGACTTTATATTAAATGAAATGATTCTAAGAATTAGTAAATAAACTAATAATACATTAATTAATTCAGTGCTCACAAACACAAAACATGAATAAACTTTTAGAGCAATGCTTTCCGACCCCTTCCAAGACTTCATACCTTCTAATTGTGATCATCGCTGTAGTGATTGGACTCACAATCGTTGTAATCGTTGGTGTGTTTTGTTTTATAAGACATAAACGAAAGTCTGAGACAACACTTCATTCGTTGGAAAAAACAATTAATTCCTCGAAATTACTGAAAACTACGTCTACTCGAAGATGAAGTCATGCTTTGAATGATTACTTATATTTCATTTTATTGAAACCAAATTCTTATTTTGTTGAGACTTTGGTAGTTGTGTTGAGACATAATATAAAATAAACTGTAAGACGTACTCACAATATACACAACTTAAAACACCGATAACTTCGGTTTTAACAAAATATTAAAAC
>JAQFZM010003971.1:0-10232 GCA_034695785.1 Galumna obvia
TTTATTGTAAAGTTTAGCACGTTCCTTTTTATAAACTTAATCTTTAATCTTCATACGGAAAATGAGGACTATGGTTTGAAGTTATGTTTTGGGTTGGGTTTGAAGTTAAGCTTAATTTTGTAAAAATTATTTGCCAAATGATATTCCCAAACCTCATTTATACCATTACTGTTTTACATGTGTTTAACTTAAAATGTATAAATTTATATAATATTTATTTAAAATGTTTTTATATTTTTAATGAATTTTGAAATAATTTTATCGACCTTGTGAGACACTTTAGATTAAATAATAACAAAGATATAAAAGAATAGAAGCATAACTTATATTTTATAAAAATCTTTGTAAAATTGTTTGCTATGTTAGTAAATTAAAAACTTGTAATAAAAATGTTTGGAAAATTCTTTATTTTATTTACTACAATTTCTGTAATTAGTGCCGAATGTCCATCGAATGATTTACTTAAACCTTGCAGTTGTAGTTATGACAACTATATTATATGTGAAGGAGACTATGACCTCGATTTGGCTCAAATGTTTCAAAAGCTAAGCAATAACCAAACCATAACACAACGACATTTCAATCGATTTACGTTATATAATTATAACAAAATAAAATTATTGGCCGAAAACACATTTAAAGATTTCACTTTTGATGAAATTTATATAACTAATTGTTCAAATTTAGTTAAAATTGATCAAGATTGTTTTGGTAAAACAAATTTATTTACGAAAAAAATTTATATTTACAATAATATGAAACTAACGTCTGAAGACAATTCGATATTTAGAGTTTTAAGCAAGTTCATTAATATTGAATTAATTGAAATAATTAAGAATAATATAACAGAAATTCCTTCAAATGCTTTCAAACCTATAAATGGATATCAAAATAATTTGACTGGTTTATATATTGGTGATTCCAACATACAAAAAATAGGTGAAAGACCATTTTATTTCTTAAATTCTTTAACAACATTTAGTTTAATCGATACTAATATACCTCTTCTTCCGAACACAACATTTGTTTTTCATAAAAATTCTGAATTGCGTTTAGAATTATATTTATGCAACAATTCATTCAATAACGGATATAAATTTGCCAAAAAGTCCCTTGCTCATTTGAATCGTCCTACAAAACTTGTATTGATTGATCGGCAACAGCAAACATACCTTGATGAAGACACTTTTGTGCCATTTTTTATTGCAAATGAAGAGAATTTAGTTATGCCGTACACACAAATAGATTGTAATGATTGCCGTAATTATTGGATTCAAAATTACGGAAACATTCAAAATAGAATAATTAATACAGATTTACATGAAAATAAATTAACATGTTCAAATGGAAAGGATATTAGCGATAGCACTAACTTTAGTAATTGCGCCGAAAAAAATAAATAAAATTATTTATAATTCATGAAAAAAAATTTTTTCTCATATATAAGAATTTTATTTACACATATCACTAATATTTCAAAAATAGATTATTTATTTTAAATAATAAATAAAAAGATATTTAAATAATTTTAATTTCTTTATAAAAATATAATGAAAATACTTTTAGTTTTTTAAATAATAATATAAATTTTTTCAAAGTAATTTGAACAAGATAATAATAAATATTATATAATATAATCTTGATAATTAGGGTTTAAAACTGATAACTTTTCAGAGAACAACTCGAAGTTTTATGTATGTGATAAACATTCTTTAAAAGCGTGGTGCTCTTTAAATGCTCTTGATAATAATTAATAAATTGATATTCTTTTTTATTAATTGCCATAATAGATAAGTTATCAAAAGAAAAGGTATAAAATTGAGAGCTATTTAACTTTAAGTTTCACTTTTGATAGAATTCTTTAATAGAATTAATTCATTCGATATTATAAAAACAATGAAAACCATAATCTGTTTAACGGTTTTGTTTGTCGTTAGTTTCGCGAATGAGATTCATATCCGAAATAACTGTCCCCATCCTGTATGGCCAGGAATCTTGAATAATCCTGGTCATCCATTACCGGAAAACGGTGGCTTTGAGCTAAATCAAGGTCAGACTCACGTCATAAAAGTGCCAAGCAACTGGGCTGGAAGAATATGGGGCAGAACTGGTTGTAATGGTGGCAAATGTGTGACCGGTGATTGTGGTGAGTAATTAGGGTTGCCAGAACTACTCCATTCGAGAAGACAGCCTTTTATTTTGTTGTCTCTCCTCTGTCCTGTTTAGGTTCTTAAGTGGACAAAACAATTATGGTTTTGAATAAGAATTCTATTTTTATTCAAATTACATTTATAAATATAATAGAGGACATTGTATTTTCTTCTTAAGAAACTCTAGAGGACAGAGAACGGACCACAAAATAGAGGAATGTCTTCTGAAATGGAATAGTTCTGGCAACACTATAAGTAATACATAAAAAAAATCTTAATACCTTTAATTTGATATGCCAATTGAATAAATTTTAAATTTATAATAGAATAAAATTTATCTATCTATATATTTACAGTTTGTTAGCAAAACATTTTAAATATTATTGATAGAATTTTATTTTAAATAATTAATGAAAAAACATTGAGTAATAAATTGTAAATATAACCAAAAATATTTTTTTTTATTACTTGAGCTTATTATGAGAAAAAACATCTTGGATAAATAGAACTTATTAAAATTAAATAAAATTTAAACTTTTTGATGACTGATAAAAAAAAAATTCTAAAAATTAATAATAGTTAATGAAAGTAAAAAATATTGGCTAGGTTATATGGTAGAATAGACTTTATAAAGTAATTTTTTATATTATAATAGATTTAAATATAAAACTTATGAAAATTATTTTTAGGAAATTATAATATATTTACAGCTTTTAAAAAGAATAACTAAAACATACTTTCTACTCTTTAATCTTATCTGGATAATTATTATAATGAATATAATTAGATCATATGAGGCCTGAGTTATATTAACAAAATTTATTCAAACAAGATAAATTATTAATTTATTTATTATAAAACAGCTAAAGGTATTAAATGCAGTGGTGCTGGTGGTATACCACCGGTCACTTTGGCTGAGATCACATTTGCCGGTGCCGGTGGTCTTGACTACTATGACGTCAGTTTAGTCGATGGTTATAACCTACCCATGAAAATGCATCCGACCGGTGGTTTCAAAAAAACTAAAAATGATAAATATGACTGTAACGCAGCAGGGTGCCATGCTGACCTTAACAAAAGTTGCCCAAGTGAATTGGCTGTTCATCATGGTGGCGCCACTGTTGCCTGCATGAGTGCATGTCTTAAATTCAACACCGATGTGTACTGTTGCCGTGGAGCTCATGGAACTCCCCAGACATGCAAGAGCAGTCAATGGCCCAAAAACTACCCAGCCATCTTCAAACAGGCTTGTCCCGATGCATACAGCTATGCCTACGATGACCACACTAGTACATTTACCTGTCATGGTAACCCAACTGCCAACTATGAAGTTGTATTCTGTTGAGTACTCTTTATAAAGTTGAGCATGTTGTATTTATCAATAAAATTTTATTTTATATTTAATTCTTTTTTATTTTCTTTTGAAACTCTTATCAGAAGAATTCTCTAAGGACTCAATATCTAGTTAATTGATAATTGAGATTAACAAAGTAAGTACTTGTAATGTAATTATCTAATTATATATAATGAAATGATAGAGGTTTGACTTTTAATTAAGTGTTTAAAAATATTACGTTAGATATTATAAAATTCTGTATATCAATATATTCAAATTAATTGTTAATTAAAGGTTAATACAAACAAATATTGACTAAATTAAAATTTAGTTATATTTTGAATAAATTATGTTTAATTATATAATAAAAGGAGAATTTATTGTGTCACACTATCTCGTTTCAAGGGATATAAGTGAGTATTATAAAACTAAATATCGTTAAATTTTAATTGAAATGTTTGAAGAAGTATAAGTCAACTTTGATATTTTGTTAAATATTTTACGCTTATTACTGTAATTGTAAATAATAAAATTATTTTTTAATATGTTTTAACATTTTGGAAAATTTCATACATGTATATTTATATAAATTTTAACAATTTCTATGAAACCAAAACAAAAATATTTAAAAGATAACAATAACTTTCATAACTACACTGATTTGTTTGCAAAGAATATAAAATTTTTATTTTTTGTATCAATAAAAATGAGATTTTATTTAACAAACCTTAAATAATTTATTTGACCAAATGGTATTAGTTGAAAATAAAGCCATCTATTTAAAAATTATATTTTTTATATAATATAAAATTTAATTAGGTATTCTTTCATTAAACCAGTTATTTCAACTAATAGATAATTTTAACCAAACTTGCTAAAATTATCGAATTAGTACTGTATTTATCAGATTTTCTTTTCTAACTTCTCTAATTTGTCATTAATAAAAGCAAAGTTTGAACTTGATAATATTGTTAAATAAACTTGAATATTTTGATTTATGAATTTATTTGTGTGAATGAAAATCAATATAAAAATGAGTAAAACAAGGTTTTTTCTAACTTAAAATAATCAATTCTTATAAATTATTTAATCATGTTCATACTTCGTTTTTATTAATGACAAATTAGTGCAAAATTTTTCTTTCATGAAAACATTTTACACTAATTTGTCCTGACCAATTTCACGGTAACAGATGGCCATTGGCCGAAAATGATTTTACAAATCAATTCTATAAAACCTAAGCTTTTCAAAGAGACCAAGATCCTTTTAATCGGTTACTTTCGAACTAAAGGGTTAATTACTAAGGAAAAATGTTTAAAATTGAAAAGTATTTTAGGTCTTATTAAAATCATTTGTTTATTTTAGAAATCAACTTTAGAGAACATTATTTATACTCATCAGTCAGGATATTCTTTTTATTAATATAATAGAGATTTGACAATTAAACAACGTAAAATAAAGGTTAAATATTAAATTTATAAATGACTATTATAGGGTATAATTTTTATATTAACATGGTAATAGAATTTAAGAATGCAGAAAACATCGCTACAAACATCGCTACATTTGCTGTATCTAACTAATAATAACATTAAATGTTTTAATGGAAAAGATATAAATGATAATATTAACTTTAAAAACTCTATTAATTTTTATAAATAAATTTTTCAAATAAAAATATTTAAATAAGAAACATATTTATATCAAAAACAATTAAGCCTTTATTTTGTTCGAAATTTTATTATTTAGAATTAACAATAAAGTTGATATGGCCAAACCATTCGGTCCCAGGAGGGTATTAGGGAGGGGTATTTTGCTCCGGTTCAGGGGGTGTATTAGAAGGGTATATTGAAAATGGCCCGAAATTGCCTCAAAATCCATAAAACATCATTTATACGCTGTTTACTGATGTATATGACTACATTTAGTCATATTTTAACGTATTTTTTCAAAAATAATGCAAATTTTGCCTATTTTTCCCTTTTTCTTTAGACGGGGTACCTAGCTTTTCGTTTCAGGGAGGAGGTGGTAGTTTGCCAAATTTTTGGCTTTAGGGAGTATTTTTGAATACCCCCTATTGGCCATGTCAGCAATAAAGTATATCTGAAGTAATTACACTTGACCTGCAAGTTTTATGAACTTACAGACTTTTTTGTTCACAAAACCTGGTCAGTTCATAAAACCAGGTGTTTAGTATAAATTTATATAAAAATTAATACAAGGAATATTATACACCGATTATTGAAGAATAAGCACTTAATTTTGTCTTTTTAAGGATTTAGACATTTTATCAGTTATTTTTGCTAAATTGTGATAAAAATCTTAAAAAATCAGTCAAATTTATTAATAACGAATAATAAGTTTGAGTTCCTTGATAATTCATGTTTAACACCGGATTCAATCTTTTTAATGATATATTGTGGCGTGCCTTGTATTTGACGCACCACAAAGTGGACAACACTATAGTATAAAATGATTTTTATTTGAAATAAATCAAAAACAAAAACATTTAACAAAAGAGTAGCACAAAATTAAGTGTTTGTATGCGACCTGACTGTCGGCTCTATGGTCTGAACACTAACTGAAAGTAAAGTCGACTCAAAATGTGTTTTTAAGGAAAAGGAAATACATGTTTAAATGACATTACAATAGTTGAGACTATTTAGACAATGAGTTTAAGTTCACTTTGTGTTGATATGAGGCGACTAGTTGAATATGAGTCGTTTGTAAGTCATAGGTATTACTCAATATTTTTTTTATTTCTCTATTTGAAGATATTTTATATTATTTATTAATAAAATATTAAAAAAAAATTTGTATTATAACTCGAAAACGGTAGTTCACAAAACTTGACATATTTTAATATAGACTTATATAAATAGGGTTTGTTTTATAAATTCATAAAACCCGACTGTTCACAAAACTTAAGTTCATAAAAGTGGGAATGTTTTTAACATTACCTCTATGTAAATGGTTATGAAATTTTAACATAAGTTCACAAAACCTGATCTGTTTATAGAACTTGGTGTTCATAAAATCTGAGGGTCAAGTGTATTAGTTTTTATTTCATTGTCAATATCTATACATTTTCTATTAATATTATTATATACCAATAATGGCGAATGGTCTAGTCCTAGTAGGGTTGAATTGGCCAAAATATTCCCCCCCCCCCCCCACTTGCTCAAATAATCCCAAAAGATCTTGTGTCTGTCCATAGACCTTAATGTTAAGGGTCTCAAACTTTTGAAGGGGGTATTTTGCCAAATTTTTTCCCCTAGAGGGTAATAAGGAATACCATCTATTCATCATCTCTGTTGTATGCTTAATTCAGCCACATTATTTCTATTATAAGCAAATCAATACCTAAATATAAAGTTGAGGACATAATTACCCCGAGTAACATAAACCTTCATAATTATTGAACAGATTGATAGATCTTAAAGCAGTTATCACCAAAATGATCTAGGTTAATGGTGTGCATTAAAAAATTAATTTGAAAATATTCGATCAAAGTTAATTTAATTTTTTTGATGGTGAATTAAAACTTATATTTTGGTGATATTTTTATTTTAAAATATTTATAATTTATTTTTATTAAGCAAAATTAATCAATCTATTTATATCTTGTTAGTGTTTATTTAAAAATAAATCAAATATTTGAATTTTATTAAATTTTGTATAAATCCCTTACCATGATTAAAAAATTGACAAAAGTTAAGATAAGTAGAAAATGTTATATTTCATGACAAATATTATAATCAAGGTAAAATATTCAATGTGATTAATTGGAAAATAGTTTTTATTGACCATGCTAATAAATCAAATTATCTAAACCTTTTTAAAAAAACAAATCATGTTCACTTAAAAATATCATTAAAATATAAGTTTTAATTTATCATCGAAAAAATTATTTTAACCTTGATCGAATTTTTTCAAATTTATTTTATAATACAATCCATTATACTAGACAATTTTGGTGAAAACGTCTTTAAAATATATCAATTCGTTTAAAAAATATGAATGTTTAAGTGATTCGAGGTAGTTATGTCCTCAACTTTATGTACCCATCAATACCTCTTAATGTGATATTTATTATCTGTGAACTTATAAGTGTTTATTAAATACATAAGAGTTATCTTTAAAAGAAAAATATAACTGATTAATATAAGCCATTTGATGGATAACTATTTATTAATAAAAATAAAATTTTCAAGGACAGAATACAACTTCATAGTTGGCTTTGGGATTACCATGACAGGTAAAGGTACTGGTGGTGTCATCATAAGCATAGCTATATGCATCGGGACAGGCTCCTTTGAAGATTGATGGGTAGTTTTTGGGCCATTGATTGCTCTTGCATGTTTGGGGTGTGTTATGAGCTCCACGACAACAGTAATCATCGGTATTAAATTTCATACAGGCACTCAAACAAGCAACAGTGGCACCACCATTTTTGACAGCCAATTCACTTGGACAAATTTCGTTGAGATCAGCATGGCACCCTGCTGAACTACAATCGTATTTACCATTGTTAGTCTTTGCGAATCCACTAATCGGGGTCATTCTCATGGGTAGATTATAACCATCGACTAAACTAATATCATAGAAGTCAAGAGCACCGGCACCGGCAAATGTTATTTCAGCCAACGTGACCGGGGGTCTACCACCAGCACCACCACATTGGATACCTCGACCTATTATTAATAATATTTAGCAGTTAATTTTAAATATTAATTTGTTTCTTATGAAAATACACTCAACTGCCCTTTTTATGAACTTAGTTATGAAGACATTTATGTTCACAAAACCTATCTAGTTCATAAAAATGGTCTAAATTTTATATAGAGTTATATACAAAGGGATTGGGGTATGTGTTCACAAAAACTCTTGTTCATTAAAATGGCAGTTAATTGCATATGAAATAGATCTTGGTTGATTAATAATTGTTAATTTGATAACTTTTCTAAATGCTATAAATAAAATAGTGTTTTTAAAAATTATATTCTTTAATATTATACGTACTCCCTTTGAATATTTAAAGAGTGATTATTATAAAATAAATTTACTAGTTTTGAAAATAAACTATATTTTCAACGAAACTTTAAAATAAATTATACAGTCATCGATCATTTGTATAAAGTATGGGTTGTATGAACAAAATATACAAACCAAAGTTAATACCTACTATAGAAAATAGGGATCAATTTTATGAACCAATCAATTGTATAAACTAAATCCTAATTCCCTATGGGTTCATAAAACTGATCAATGACTTTAAATAAATAAATTTATAAAATATTATATTAAACTATATATTTCTATAGTAATTTGCTAAAACTTTATTTCTAATTATATTAAAGCAAATTCTATTTATTTATAAACTGCAAATATAATCATTAAATAAGTTTAATAATTAACCTTATTAAAATATTACTATTTTTGATTTAATACTAAAAATATTTTTTATGTTTTACTCACCACAATCTCCAGTCACACATTTTCCATTGTTACATTGAGTTCTACCCCAGATTCGTCCACCCCAGTCACTTGCGACATTAATAACACGAGTCTGTCCTTGGTCCAATTGAAAGCCGCCGTTTTCTGGTAATGCTTTAAACGGATTGTTCAAAAGTCCCGGCCATACAGTGAAAGGACAGTTGTTTCTGATATGAATCTCATTCGCGAAACTAACGGCAAACAAAACAGATAAACAGATAATTATTTTCATTGTTCTTATGATAACTAATGAATTAATTCTATTATAGAATTCAATCAGAAGTGAATTTAAGTTTAAAAATTCTCAATTTTATACTTTCTCATATGACAATTAGCCACTTGTTTATTTGATAAATGATCATGATTCATGGAAATTTATAAACCCATCATTTATTTATCAAAATCATTTTCGTAAATAAATAATTTTTCTTGGAACATATGTGATTACTTTTAACTAAATTTAATAGTTGAATTGGAAAATTCCATAATAAAAATATTTTTTAATTGTATTTCTATTGAAAATTTACTAAAATAATAAATTACAGCAAGGTATTTGTAGCATATTTTGTTTCTTACTTTTAAAATTCATAAATTTCAAAACAATAAACATATCAAGGTTATATAATGAAATAGTCCATACAAATGTATATACAGCCAACAAAAAAAAACATGTTATAATAAATCACTCTAGGGACATGCCAATTTAACTCGGTTATAATTGGAATATGTAATTGAAAATTTCATCACTTATTTAATATTTATACTTGTTTAAAAATACATTAAACGTTATAAAATCTCTTTGTAATTTTTGGAGATAGATTGGTTTTTTTAATGTAAGCTAAAATTCCCCAAAAGAATTATTATACCATGTTTTTTTATTGGCTTTATGATGTAATAGATTTGGAGCATATTTGGCAAAAATAGATAACATTATTGCGTAAATTTCAGTTGAGTTTAGTGTTAACTTTCATATTTTATCTTTATTTTATCAAATAATACTTGAAATATGAAGTGTAGTACTCAGGTGTTTGTAATAGATTATTATATAACGGAATAGGATCTAATTTTTAAAATCAAAATTTTCAAATAAATTATTATTTAAAAAAATAATCAAAATTTTATAAAATAAAATATTAAGTTTATTAAAGTTATTTATAATTATATGTAAATATTAAAATACAAAATAAAGGTTAGAATTATAAAATAAATTTCAACTAAGTTTGCAAGACTTTGCAAACTTTATGAAGAAT